>JAUTBT010060776.1:0-14784 GCA_032361225.1 Lepetodrilus schrolli | reverse complement strand
TCCTATCAATATCGCGTCAGAAAGGTAACTTTCGCGAACATTGATGCCAGGCCCCCGGGGCGGGATTTGAACCTGGAGCCTTTGGCTCCGAAGTCCTACTGTTCTACCACTGCGCTATCACCCGCCCCGTGAGAGCATTGCTCGTAGATCAATAGTATTACCTTGGTCAACGGAGCATTGTGCACTAAATCTTTTTTGTCAACTCTCTTGGGAGTATACAACCCAAGCTGCCGTGTTCAGTGCTACTGTGTAAACAGTCACATTGTATCTCTTCCAACCAGGTAACTGATGAACAGGAACATGTTTAACTAAGTCACCTGCTGATACCACAATTTATTTTTATGTTATTATTTTTAATATTATTATTACCAAAAATACTGAAAGCGGCGCTAAACCTCAATATGATTATTATTAAGGCATGTCGTGCTAAACTCTGGCACGAAAGTACGAATGCAAAAATTTGGAGTTATCTACTTCAAATAAAATCACTGCTTGCTGCAAATGGTCTTTGTACACAGGAGCGCTCCAATTCCTCAGGTTTTCTCACATTATCGTCACAATTCAATGGAGTTCCGTGTATTGGTTCCCCTGTGACACGTTTAAAGTATAGTAGATGTTCTCCGCTTTTTAAACAGAATTAGTCCGAAGCACTTTCCATCATTCATTCAGTTACCCCGATGGCATTGATAGATTGTATGTCACACAAGAGCGACTAGAATTGCTTCAATTATATATAATTTCGGCACTGTATATAATATTCATAACCTTACATCGTTTAGTACTATCATAATGAAAGGATGTGGAAATTGTGATAAATGTTGCTGTTAGTTGGTTAGAAGTACATAATTAATGAAGTAAGTGCTTGGTGGTATCTACAATGTCACATACGTAGACCTACATCTTCTTCTTCTTCTTCTTCTTCTTCTTCTTCTACATAGTTCAGTACCAAAGGCAAAGTATTGGACGGTGATGCTTGTAGTGACAATTTGGGTTTCAATTCTGATTTAAACCTAATCTAGAGTTACACTCGGGTCAAATAACGTACCGTACTCTCTATGTGTCTGTTAATCACAGAAAGTTAAACAAATTTACCCATTTCCATTAGAAGAACGTTTATAGTGCAATAACTCGCCTATTACATCAAATTTTCAAAAGGTCAAATTATACTTCAAATTAAGGCTAACCTAATGCATTAATCCATTAGATAAAATATTGTTTAAATCGATGGCCGGAGCTGGTTGATTTGGCATTTCTAGGGTAGTCAAACCGCAATTCAGTCGATTGATCACCACATCAGCTTGGTCATTTAGGTCAATTGATCCACAGTGTGTTGTACAGAAGGTCAAGTGCCATGATTGTGATAATTCTATGTTCCATCTTACTTATCTGACAATCAATTGACAATCCACTGACAATCACCCGGAATTTACAATTTACAGACGTACCTCATATTTCAGATGTGCTCCTGTGTTCGACACGGAGGATGTCTGGACATTATTGAAAGCGCTAACGAATATGTCTATGATATTTGGTACTACATAAGTAGATTCTGAAGTAAACGTCACTTTATGTGCATTTATGTATCTCCACTTACCTTCAACTTATCGTTGTTGTAATTTGCTGTTATATACACTTGAATCTTGTATTGTTTTAAAGGTTAGTATGATTGGAATCAACCATAATAGTTATTGTGACTCAATAACATTATTTCAAGTGTGTACAATCCGAACGATTTTTCTGAGTTTGAATTAATTCACCTCTGTTTTTGACCGACCACTTATTAATTCACGTCTGTTTGTTACCGATCACTTATTCCAAAGGATTGCCAGGTTTACTTCATGGATCAAATTGTGTCTGTATCCGACTGATTGTTTGTTCCAAGCTTGGATTGGGTGCACGCTCCTTTGATATGGAAATGCATAATGCCTTCTAGGTCTCAGCCAAATAATCCGAGAGTATAATCTCATTTGACCACTAGTGGTTTTGTCCTTCCAAGTATCACATCCATTTATCCCCTGTACTAAAGGCCGTAGCTCTTTATTATGTAATGTTAACCGTCTCCTACCTTTGCCATAGAATATTTAGAGAATATCCCATTCGATACGAGTGATTACGGAAAATATGTCCCGAGTGAAATCAATGTTCGCAGTTCAGAGCTTCAGCAAGGAACTTTGAACATTAATTTTCCGTAATCACTCGTATCGAGTGGGCTATTCTAATTATTCAGTATAATCATTTTAATGTAATAAACCTTTGAAAACTGCCGACAAATAGCTTTATCGAGAGTGCGACCATAATCAGCTGTTGTGTATTCATCCGCCTGTGACATCAATGTTGTTCAATTCTTGTTGTACGTATCTTTCGACGGCAAAATATAGATCCTTCGAGTATGTCATTTAGAATATAATACATGATGCCACATAATTTTTATAATGCAAATAATGTAATGGGTAGCAAAAGCATATAACTGTACATCATTGTAAATACTTTCAAGTGAGTAAGTCATTTCAAAAGTGTGGGGTTTGTGGACTGCGGCCAGTAAAGGAAAACTCGCAGTCGAAAACGTGTACATTTCACCTCAGCACGAGAAACACACAACAAAAGTTTAATCAACACTGTTGATTATCGAATCGTTATTACACAGTAGATACCCACCACGTATATTGAATACAATACGAATTGTTGTTCTAATGATTTGGTTTTCCATGGATATAATTATTCTCGCACTTGGAAGTGATAGCCTGTACTAACAGTAACAACGCCGATGTGCCATCAACTCCAATCGCAGTCATATACAAATGCACGTAAATTAACTGCGAATTGTTGTTCAGATATTTTTGTTTTGATTTCAGGAATCATGCTTCTGCTAATTAGGATGTTATAACAACGCTGTATGTTTGTTTCAGGCACTGAAGTCCTATATCGACTTGTATGCACCACTAGGCGGCCTTAAGGTAAACCACGTCAACATCCTCATGATCGGGGCCGTCGGGGCCGGCAAATCCAGCTACTTCAACACAACCAACTCCATATTTAGAGGCCACGTGACCAGCCAAGCCTGCAGCGGAAGTGCAGAGCATAGCCTGACGACAATGGTAGGTTGGGTTGTCGGAAGTGAATGCTTTTTAACATTTCAGAAAAAGCCGAAAAGGTACCAGTAATAACGGTTTGGATATGGCTTTTCGGGTTAAAAACTTGCGATATTGAAATAGCATCCTGTCCTCGAGGGTAATATATTGAAAAACAGAAAATATGAACGTTAAGAGAGATTTGGAAATATTCCGTGCAATTAATGTTTTCAAATGAGTATTTGTTTTTAATGCGACCGTATAATATAAAAACCAGATGCACTTGCCTGTCGCCTTTCTGATTTGAACGCCGTTTCAAATACCAGTACATCGGTAACATTGACATACCATTCATTACGAAGTAGACGAAACGGTATACTAAGAGGTTTGGTTTAAACATAATTGACTAAAATGTCAAGAGATTGGGGAAAGGCTACAATGAGTGTAATTGCTCTTGTTATCATTACACAACGCCGGTTTGGCCTGCATTGTATTGTATACCATAGTCTGGTAAACATATGAATATCTGTTCAGTATTATTAGTCAGCTAGAGGAAGTTGTGTTATAAATTATATACACGGGCCCAATAAATACTAGTATTTACGGAATATTTCTATTATCAAATTTAATTTGAATTCTTAAATTATTCCTCCATATAATCTTTGTTACATGCAGTTTTGTGCAAATTATCGCTTGTAAATCTTCCGCTACAGGAAGTGGACAATCGATCTCCGTGGATACTAGAACATACAAGCATTTGTTCGTTTATAATCTTAAATGTCTGTAGTAAATGCAGTAGAACATGATCTCCAAGGCAGCCATGTAGTATACGAATGTAACGGTAGACCATTGAATTGATCTCTAGCAATCCAGGTCACTCCCTGCATTAAATTAACAATGGATGGATATTGCTTTAATCATAGGGTACGTCATCTACCTAGCATATGGATGTTACCCTATATCATTAAAATTTCATATCTATAATCCCCCTCATTAAGTTTCCAAATAGTGTTGATGTCGACGTTCTCGTTAATACAATGGTCTGGTTGCGATTAATGTCGTTGATTGCTTCTGTTTCTCTCCATTGGTTCGTGTTGTGAGATCTGAGAGAACAGCTCACGAACATGCACCGTGAAATGACGGCATGTTAAAGCACGATCTTTTTATTCCGATACCAAATTGTACCGACTATACCATTCAATGAAAAGGCAACCTCAAGCTATACATATTCTGTACCGAAACATTTCTCATTAACAGCATACTGTATTGTCTGGATATATTTACGGTGTTAAACACATTATTGAGACTAACTGTCATGATTACACCCATCGATTCTCCGTTATATCTGTTCACAGCACGTTCGAGTTATACATGAGTTTGGTATGACTACCAGGCCGATCAATGTTCCTTCCGTGCGACCGTGCGTGCCAAGCTCGGCCATAACACGTCTAGTACACGGCGCTCGTCAAATAACGGCGCAGACTCGCACAATATAAAACACATGGAGCTGTGATTATATGCTTCTCCCGTAGTAGACGGACACTCATCGATCTCAATCTCCTTAAAACGTCAGTGCTTTCGCGTCGGACCGATAGGACCTGCGCAAAGGTCGATCAATCACGGGTCTAGCTATATTTTATGGATACGGTTTATACTGTGAATCGTGACGCTATGGTGACAGAGCCGTGGTTAAAAGGATCGAATTGTAGAAATGTGTACCTGATTTACTACGAGTTTACATTGCGTGGTATATCATTAAATGTACAAAGTCAGAATGCATCACTCTTCTGGAATGTCTACACTTCCTGCTGTGAGGATTATTACAAACTAAAACACGTTATTAATATCTCTCTTTCTCTCTTTCTCTCTCTCACTCCCTCTCTCACCCCCCCCCCCCCAATAAACCAAGATAGCATATTATTGATTCGTGTCCCAATATTGACCTGCTTTTCTATTTATTATTTATTCAAACGAATTGTCTTGTATTTAATTTGCATATTTGGGGTAACCATACAATTTTAAAAATACATTTTAATGTATACCACGAGACGTAATGAAGCTAACAATGCTACTGAGGCAACATTTCTTCAATGATGTCAGCATAAAATATGAACACTCTTCTATTATTCCAACGAAATCTCGTGTTTTTAAAAAAATTATTATTATCTTACTTACGTGAAAACCGAAAAACCTTCCACACATACCATACCACCAAATGCAGCAATTAAAGCTATTTCTCCATAACTTTGTGTTCTGCGCAGTTCCGGATGTACAAAGTGAGGTCATCTGACACGGGCATGCCCCTCAAGTTCCGGTTGTGTGACACGCGTGGTCTGGAGGAAGGTCAAGGGATGGACGACAGTGACCTGGTCGCCATCTTGGATGGACACCTTCCAGATCGGTACCAGGTAAGGAATATGACATGGTTATGCTTTGAATCAGTCATCCAATAGCTGACATTAATCCGAAGGCAAATGTAAATAGAAACAGAAAACACAAGTCCAGTACCAAACATACGTCCGATTTCACTGTTTGTGAGATTTATCGACACAAAAATCACCACTGTCCATGATTTACCAAACTATTAGATAAGTAATACTATTGAAAGTGAAAAAGAAGCAATGTGAAATCGCAAAGTAATTGAAACCACCCCCACAAAAAACAACAACAAAAAACAACACAACAACAACAAACAAACAACAACAACACAACAAAAACAAATAACAATAAGATTAGGAAAGAAGATTGGGAAATTTCGACTGAGATAAGACGATAAGATAATTTGTATCTATTAATTCCTTATCGCAATACTATTATGCCATACATACAGTATAACCACTGATGCAATCCTCCTACATAAACCAAACGTCTTCAAATCAGTTCAACCCTGCCGTGCCCATCTCGCCCGACTCCTCTGGCTACAAGAAGAGTCCTATCTTGGCGGACAAGATCCACTGTATCGCCTTCGTCTTGGATGGCTGTACAGTGGACGTGTTTCCTGATAAGATTCTCCAGACCATCAAGTCCATCCAGCAGCGAGCCAACCAGAGAGGTACAGTAAACATGATCATATCATTAGTAATACTGAAGAAACATGTGAAGCGTTGGTCCAGAACTCTAGATGTCTATCGTATCATATAGCGGATAGAAGAAGCGTTATAAAGGCAACGCAACGGTTTCTAGTTCCACATGGACTTGTAGAGCGGACCCAGTGCATTGGACTTGTCAAAACCAGTCAACATAACCTTTTTCACAAACTTAATAAAATAAAATAAAAAGGTATCCGTACATTTTTTGGACTAGTAATTTTGCATTCAGTTATTAAAAGTAACATAATTTCACACGAGAAATATGTCGATTCTAATTTTCATCATTCGTTCACACAAGAGAAATATGTCATATTTGTCTTGTGTGAACGAAATGATGAAATTTAGAAATGGGTTACTTTTAATAAGTGAATGCAAAGTTATGCATTACAACTTGCAAGTCGCAATTCAAAATATTCTCAATGTTTTTGGCATTTTCTGACCATTACAGTCTATTCCATGACATTTGATAAGTGTTTTGGCGGATTTACCGTGCATGTTCATCGTAACATCCATGGTTGTCCTCTCAACCTTACTAACACCACGCCACCTGTCTCCTCTCTCAGGCATACCCCAGGTGGTGCTCCTCACCAAGGTGGACCGCGCGTGTCTGCTGGTGGAGAGCGACCTGTCTCAGATCTTCCGCAGCGCCACCGTCGGCGAACTGGTCGACCAGGTGGCCCAGCTAGTCGGTCTGCCACGCGCGCACGTTCTGCCGGTCAAGAACTACGAGAAGGAGATGGAACTAGATCAGAACGTGGACATCCCGGTCCTTCTCAGCCTCAGGCAGATGCTCAGGTTCGCCGACGATTACCTATACAACTACCTGGACCAGCACGAGGGCAAGATTCACTTGTTCAGCCAAGCCTACAGAGGCAACCGGTGCATCTCGGAAGAGTCCGTCAACTATAACTGCTGGAAGGGATCGCCAAGACGAGGATCCAGAGCCAACTGTCACACGTAGAACTAACACAGCATAGTCAGATCTTTTTTTTTTACAGTCAACCTACTTTCCAATGCATTTTCTTTTTAGACTTGAAGGTTGGACAATCAGTATAACAGTCACAGACAGTAGTGCTCATGAATTAGTAATTAATACACATGCAATTATTTATATATGCATTATTAACTATTTGACATAATTCACATGGATGGGTATATCAAGAAAAATGTCGATAAGCATAAAAAAACAATAATTTGTGTCTTTTCGGAAAGTAAAAATATTTTAATTACAAAATGGCGTTATATCGAATATATCCATTAATCAAGGTTTGACATTCACAGGTCTTACGCTAAGATTCGACCAGTAATTTGCGGTCACTGTGATGTCGATAGACCACAGAATGCATTCGTCTGTTGTTCCAGAACACGTTGATTGAATATTTTAGTAATAATAAAAAATGGAGCCGTCCGGTATATGAAATGTAATAGATATATTATCCTGCTCAACCTCGTGTAGCTGTCGGTATCTGGCTATTATGGACAGCCAAAGCTCTTGTGTATGATCAATATTTGCACCTGCTAGTGATGATTTCATTAGATTTGCTACTCGCGTGAAAACTTAATTTGTTGAACGTCCTAAAGCAAAAGCTAGGTCACAATCCTACTCATGTCTATAGCCTAATTTCTTTGAAGATGCATACCGTACATCCTTGAATAGAAGCCTGTCTATTATGACGTCAATTTGCTCCACGCGTGTCTTTGACTCGTACAAGTCAATAAGAAGTGAAGTTTTATTTTATTCTTTTACAATATCCACATTTTAAAATTGTATAAGGTTCATAACATGTTAGGAACTGAAGGTCGAAGAACTTGCTGCCAAATCTTGTATGTACTAAATAGAAGGCTTCCTTGAATGAAGACCCCTCCCTGAGTAGAACCCGCGTCTGAGATCACGGACTCCTATTCAAGGATTTACTGTACTCCTATTAAAACGTATACTAGTACTGTTCTGAAATTGACTTGGTCTATTGGTTTTGTCAACGAAGGGCTCCTACACCAGTCGCTGCATTATGCAGCTCCTCCGTCGTCTGAATGTATCCTTCTCTCTTGTCATATTGCTTCCATACTCATTTTAAGTGCTAAATATCTACAACCTATATTCCTTTTATTTTATATCAGTTCTGTCTATAACTACCATATATGCATGATACGTACACAAAACGCTAGTTTATCACACAAGTAGTGAATATTGTTTCGAAATCCAATGCTACAAAATACTGACAAAGAAATTATATATACAACAAGAACAATATTTATTATGAATTCAGAAACAAATGGAATGTATAAATATAGCTGATCACCGACATTAAAATTGTACATATACATATTTATTATGCTTAGTGATGATGATAACTCTCATGTTATAAATGTTTCCAACATGCGCCTTCGCTTTTCTTGATATTCATTTTAAAATTCAGGCAATTTTACAAACTTGGCGATAATTAGTATGTAAACACAATTGTATATGATTAGGTAGCAGACACTAGCAGTATATATACTCAACAAACTAAATTAAGGGCCAGCAGATATTTTGTGGAGAAGCTTTCTACCAAAATTTGGAACTCGGCTTGGGGAACCAGTTGCCATTCGTCTTCATTTATGCGTCTGCAATTTCTTGAATGGTACCTGGATCCTGTAGACGTTTAGGAAGTCTTCGTTGTTAAAATTATAGTAAGCTAAACTTATACGTCCAGATCAGATATAACATGTAGCGATATCATTTGACTTTTTGAAATGATATATTTATCACACGTTGTTTTTAAGGCATCTACCATAAGCATCAGATCGTAGGCAAATACGTAGTGTCTTTTGCACCATTTAGCTATGTTTGTAATACTGTAGCGAATGAATGTTTGTGTGAATCCTTTAACACTGCAACTCCCTGCTTCATTCATGATACGTGCACATAGACGTGAGTTAATATTCCGAAAATTGGTCACAATCCTTTGCGACCCTGTTAGTATTCTGCATGTGTTTGCCGCAGGCTTAACTACATGTACACGTAGCATCTATACCTATATGCATCGTCTGAATAATAAACATAAATATGGGACATGTAAGTATGTAATTTAAAGTTCAAATGTCTAAAAATTAAATTGGAATCGTATTTGGTGATATTTTATCGTAATATAATGAAACCCCAATGTATAGTAAATACCAAACTAATTATTCCATTCAGTGTCAAAGTCAATATCCGGAATGGTTCGATTCATCATGGAATGTATATGGGGGGAGGAGGGGTGGGGGCTGAGGGGGGGGGGTGTTACTCCTCAGATACCCTATCCCGTGCACTCGGCCGGCTAAGGATGTGTAGTCATGACAACGTGACAGCTCGATGACGCGATCCACGCCTCCAATAACTACGCTAATTGAAACGTAACCAAGCGTGGTATTGGTCTTTTCCCGCCATATCCTAGACCATCAACATCGGCCAAAGCCCCAATAATTGTCACCTTTGGAATTTCACATTGGAACATTTTAGAGGGTTGTTCCTGGAACGAAGGTTAGACCTAATCATGGTTATAAGTAGTTTTAACGTTCGTGAAAAACACGGATTACCATATGTTGACCGTGCTAGTTTTCCTGGCCAGCAAAGACTAGTACTTCATTATTACGTCTGGTTGAACAAAACCACAAAGAATAAATGGATCTGTGCTTTATTTCACCGTAGAACAATCAAGCGTACATGTTTTTAAGTTTCCTCTGGTCTTCATAGTGAAAACAGTTATTGATTTTTCGCGTGCAAACGTTCGCATCAAAGGAATAATAAATACTAGTTCGTTATGTAATATGCCATCTACAGTTTCCATTTCAGGCAAAATTGTTAAATGTGTGCCCCCTTGGTTTTTGTAATTCGTTCTAAATTTGCGCTTGATATAATTTCACATAAGTAAATATTTAAGTAAGGCTTTCAATGTTGTCGAAAGGAACAACAGTGCCAAATATTAAAGACAATATAATTCTTATTGGGCCCGCCCCACTATACAATCATCTGAACTAATTTAGAGGTTGTTTCCGCTGATTGATATTAACGTTTCACCAAATCAGTTCTTTCCATTTTTACAAACCTAACACCGTGTCGTCACACGGCGACATGATGGATAATTGCCAGCAAATGTGTCTATTGTGCCACATATTAATTTAATAGTCATGAACAATTGTAAAAAAACTATTTTAAGAGTTGTTTTTCGACATTTATACATCAGCTGGGAAGAGGATTTGTGGGACAGGTAATAGAATACGCCAAAGAAAAATAACTACAATAAACCAATGAAAAGTTTATGGTCCATTCTATATACAACCGCTTTTATGAATATTATACATAAGCTATGTACTAAATGATAACTTCAGGGATGTTTTAGGTGCTCGACACGTGTATACCCAAGACAGTATTAACACTGTATGCAATTGAATTCGGAACATATCGTATTGTATATGTATTCCTAACTACTATAGTAACCTATTGGCGCAGTATGTTGTGTTATCCGCAGATCTTAGCCCATCTAAACTTAGTCTTTGTTAAAGACGTTTCGTAGCATTTTTATTTCGATTTTTAATGATTTTTTGTTGTTGAAAAATTGGTACTTTCATAAATTGTAAAAATAAAATCATTAAAAATCGAAAGAATTGCCACGAAACATATTTGACAAGGATTACTCTAAACATTGCTTGATATTGTTTCTTCTGGCGAGACTTGTACAGACAACACACATCCTTGAATTTGAACTTGAAAATCTATTTGAATTTGTATTTGAATGTAAGTTTGAATTTTGGATTGTCACCTCAAGTCTGGGTTTTACTTGTATCCTAGTAGCGTGTTCAATATTTGTATGTAAAAAAAAAAGACAGTGAACATTACCATTCATTGCCAAGTATTTACGTTTAGACGTGTTTGTATATTCCATGACCATCGTGTTAATATTCATTCCTCATGTGTGACTGTTCAATAATGTGTACATGTAAAAGTACAGTGTAGAAAATATGCTCTGCTGGAAGCGGTTTGGCATGCATTTGTTTAACAGGAGGTCTTCAGTTCAAATTGAACTATGTCAAACATTCTTTAAAGAACGATGCATGCCATACTGTTTTCTTACGGCAATTGGAATATCGACTGTCAAAAGGTGTGTTAAATATTATAATTATTCTCATGACTAGTACCAATTAATATTAGAATCTCTGATGACGACATTTCGGTATGGACATTGTAATTAGTGAAGTGATTCACGCATCCATTCTGCTGTCCAGTGCTGCCGTCTGGAAACATAACCAAATTGATTGTTATGCATATGTGCAAATGAAAACTTCAATATGTTTTCACCATCGGTCATATTATAAGTTAATTAAGTTATAATGATAGCGTCGTATTTCTTCCAGTTAGAACACCCGGGGCATAGGCCATGTTCACGTTTAGAGAGACAGTGTTGTGAGTTTAGAGACTTGTCTCATCTTAAAAAGGGATATTTAATTTTAATAATAATAATACCTCAGTATATGTCCATGTATTGTTATTACGTATTACGTATAATTCAGTTGTGTTATGGTTAGAATATCCGATCTACATCATGGTTCCTCGTAATCCTATGAAACATAAGACCATAGGATGTTGAGTAGGTACATGGTCCTGTATATCAGAAGATGAGTGACTCTGTGTTCGGAAAGTTAATGGATTGTTTATAGGACAATGTTTTTATTTCTCATTCCAATGTTGACTATTGATTATTGTTATTGTAAACATATTTATGCCTTGTTATCACTAATAAGTTTGCACTTTGTTCATGTGTAATATATTTAATGATTGATAATAATAATAATAATAATAATAATAATAATAATAATATATTAAATGACCATCTATTTGAAACTTATACATGGACGGATAGGATATCCATTTTGAAGATTTATATCTATGACAAGAACCATTAAAGTTCTACAGGTAATAAATACTGAAATAGTATTTCTAAGTTTTCATCCATGTGCGACGTTTTCGAAAGCTTCTAATTTAATATTTTCTTAAGGCAATACCTCCATACGATTACAGTGCATGTGGTATGTTGTACTTGAATTTAGAAAGGGAAGTTGGTATCGTATAGCAGTATGGCTGAACTTTCGTCAGTAGACACGCCATGGAAGTTTTCTAATTATTAAGTACACTGTACGGTTTAACTTTAAAGTACTCTGTACTGTATTCTCAGCAAGGCAGCTACAGAACGCGATATTTTGTATGCTGTACCATCAGATAGTGTTGTTGCAGTAGAATTATTACAACAACAAATATACAATGGTTGTCCTTCGGTGGAAAGTGAAGAAACCGTAGGCAGGTTAATTTTACTGCTGTATTCTATAGTTCTAAATTATGTATCTTGTATAGAAGCGGTCCAGTGTATTTGCCAAAATGCTAATGATACGTTTATGGTGCATTTCTATTGAAGTAATATCCGAAGAACAACCAGTTTAGTTTGTTGTTGGGTTGTTGTTTACAACATGTTACGTTACTAGTGAGTAGGACTAGGAGAGTATTGTTGTTCAGTTTACGTTGTGACAATAATGAAGTACCCTAGATGTGTTCCAGATTTCACGTTTGAGACATGTGACATTTACGAAATAAATTATAGCTGTTATTACTATGTAACCATCCGGTGTTGTGTTTATTAGTTTACAGGGTAATATGTTTCTGGAAGCTCTTTGCTATGTGACCGTAAGTGCATTGGGTGCCAGATCGCCATGTTTAACCCTCTTCCTGCTGGATTAGGCACAGACACTGCTCTTTAGGGCATCTCCGGTTGCCTCCAACATGGAGAGGGTTATGGGAGTACCCGAGATCGAGTGCTTGTGGTCTCGTAGTAGATACGAGATCTTTGGGATAACCTGAACCGTGGGTAGCAATAGTATGATCCTGAATAGTGTCTGGAGATGTAAAATGAACCAAACATTTTTTTTAAGTAAGGCCTATGTACTAAAATATGTCGGTTTCCATCGGGAGTGTCAAGCGTGATGGGGTTAAAACCGTAAATTGAGAACACCCAGAACTGCAGAAGCATCTTTACCAACTATAGCATCAGTCTCTATGTGTTGAGAATTAAGCATTCAATGGACAAGAATTTGAAAGAAGAAACAGTTAAAGTGCATTCACCTATATTGGTCATACGGGAACTCACATTGATGACTGACAGATGATGTGGCAGATACGTTTTCTGAAGTTGAATAACAAGATACATGTACATAGAAGTACGTTCCCAGAACCATGAATAACCACAGCACACGTGTTCGTTATGTCATCCACATTTTCTTTTTCCTAAAATACTAACAGATTTTCATTTCATTCAATTTCAAGCACAAATTTACCGAAAATTCTAAGTTTAAGCTTCCTAATAGTCATTGTGATCCGAACATGGTTAATTTACGTTACCGACAGATATCACTAGTGAGTCGATGTTGAAATTATTTTCTAGTGAATGTACCCCACATTGCGTCTTATTCGAACGTAAGTCAGCGTTCACTAATGTCTTACGTATTCATATAAAATACACTCATTCATAATTAAATGTCGGGAAATTATGTTTTGCACCAAAGGCAACCAATATCTTCCTTACTCTCGAAAACGAAAACGAAAAGCTCATTTCCTTTTTCTCCTCTGCTTTATGGTAAGGGAGACAATTTGGTAGAGATTTTATACGCTTCGTAAACGCATGTCGAACCCTATCGAATAGTTACTTCCCTTTGACCACAAGAAAGCTTACATTGCCCACCCAATGCTAGTATATTATTTCGTGTGGAAGTATTCTATAGTAATAAAGTACATGAACCGGAAGTTGACTCAATAACAGCAACCATACTAGTTTATGCATTGTCGATATACATTGAACCAACTTTTAGTTCAAATCATCCTCTGCCTCGCATGTGATCCACTCCAGTTGAATGAAATTCTGAAATTCTGAAATTCTGAAATTCTACGAGCTGTTGGTAGAGGATGAGTTCATCCATAAATGATTTAAGTTCGGATCACATTCAAGTGTTGCCATGACATTGGAAATTGTTATTAAAGTATTTACTAATGAATTAATTCAAAATCGGAAAGCATTTTCATAGAAATTTTTAATAGATTCCAAAACAAACAAACTATGCACTGATATTATTTTGTTTTTGTCAAATGTGTAGGATCTACTATTATTGATTCTAAAAGGAAAATACATAAATATATGGTATATAATACCCTGATACATTAGTGAATAAAAGTAAGTAAGTACATTCAATTAATTTATCTTTAAATTTATTATTTGTTGGACTAAATGCAAGTGGTCATATCTTTATACATCATCATACTAGTATAACACATAGCAATACACTGTAAGCCTAGCATAAACAAGATGTCATTCCTCGTTCAATTTTTACGATACAAATATGTTTAAACCAAACATGAAGAGCGTGGATATATTAAATTTCATTCGGTTGAAATGTTGAATTAGAATGAAATTGTTTTCTCTAGTGTGCAAGTCACTAAAAACAAAAGGACTTAATCTGTGCATCGGTGGCGGCGTACAAGGGTGTATATGCTACAGCCAATCTCTAAAATCAGGCAATGTGTAAAATGTTTGAAACTTTCAGTGACTTTCTTTCCACTCAGTCAATTT
>JAUTBT010060765.1:0-14784 GCA_032361225.1 Lepetodrilus schrolli | reverse complement strand
CAGTACCAGCCGATGCTCGCAGGTTTACTGCAACATTCAGCGCTACGGATGTTGCGGGTTTCCTCCTGCCCTAAACTCACAAGTCGTGGTATAAGTGAAATAATCTTGGAAGGGACTCTAAACCCCAATTTAAAAAGAAGTATCTTTAACATATATTTTACATTCAATTTATAAACGTTTATTCCAAAACAAATGAACGGATATGTGTGATCTAATCGCACAATAAAAATGCATTTGACTCCTGAAAATTAGTTTGAAAATAATACAAAACATTCATAGAATTAATAATTTGGAACATGATAACATTATTAAAACAAGGGGATAATGTTTCACCAAATTTTCATTTTGTGATAACTATCTTAAAGAAAACATGCTCGATATGTTGCTGTTGATTGGATACGATATCTTAATGGCTAAGACGCTGGTCATTTGTCCGAACCCCGATCTCATGCCCGTCTTTGCACAAGAACTAACCGGATATCTGACTCTTATTGCCAGAACTGTTCTCTTTGAGATACATGAGACCAATACGGGATACGATCTCAGAACACAGATGTTGATTGGTGAAACGTATCAAATTGAAACTATCAGATCGTCTTGAATATGATCATAACTGGTTTTTCAATTATAATTAAGTCAAGGAAATTTAATTCGCATTTTCTTTGGAAATATAATTTTGGATTAGATTTCAAAACATGACATTAAGGTGGATTCTTAAGAATAGTTGTGTATCTTGTAATTTGTAGCTTTCACACAACTTAACGCCCGTAGGTCAGTATTGTTCATTGCATACACATGCACATCGTTATATATTTCTGCTATTAATTTAGGATAACATGATTATTTTTAAAGTTATTTTTCTGGTTGAATCAGTGAGCTCGATTGCTATATTAAGACTATACATATACCGTATAATATAAAACAAAAGAAGCAACTTACGCTATTTATATTGCACATTTTGTTTTCTGAATGATCTGAAAGTGGTTTACTATATAACAGAACATTGCAATTTTTATTTTATATATTTCATTTGTGAATTATCTTACATTTAACAGTTCATGTATAGCCGACGCAAATACTGACTATCCTTACAATGACGAATGCTTGTAGTTGTAGACGTTTACACTATTTTAAATTCTTCTTTTCTTTCCCGTCCAAGACCTAACACAAATACAATTCAGGATGCCCAGTTTACAATGAAGAAAGTAGTTGAGAACTACAGCCCATAATTTATAAGAACATGGCTACATGCGAATATAAACATGTCTGTTTGAAACCGCCTTAATGGGCGAGTAATTTACTCTCTCTTCACTAATGGAGAGGATTGCAGGGAGCAGTTTATAAATCTTGATGGCTTTGATGTTAAGTTTTAATGATAACACGACTCCGGCCACTTGCGGGGGTCAAATTAATTCCGGTCACAAAGGCAGTGTGGTCATTTGTGACCACGTGTTTCAGTCACTGGACTTCCAGGGTGATTAAATTAAGCAGGAGTGGAGTTCTGGCGCGTGGACATGACTTAGACTGGTACTTGTAACTATTTAAAACATCGATATCCGTATACTAGTATTCATAAGGAGATGCATAGATATCTGAACCGTTATCGCAATATTCACAGTGAGTTGTATGACTATCGTTATTTACATTGTTGCTATTGACATATTAATAAGATGATATACATATTGATTAGGTAGACAACATAAGTCTTGTCAATAAAATATGCTTACTTGACATTGATGTACTTGTTAAATCTATACTCAGATCTAAAGGAAAGTAGACCGATATAATTATGCAAAAATCGAAAAGTTTAACTTAATTATATATCAAAGGTTAATATAGATATATTACTTATTATCAAGTGAATCACAATTGTTGAAAACTATATTATTACACGAGTAATTTCACTACAAATTGTTTTATTGTGAATTCCGTGTGTGCTTCGTAAACACGTGCATAATTCGTTTCTTAATTACTATGATTATTAAATCACTCCTTAAAGAAAGCATACAGTTCAGTTGCAAAGAAAATCACCTAGAAAGTCCACGTCTTACACAATACGAGCGAGATTATGCCGTTGGAATGGCGCAAGCTGGAACCTAATGTTCAGTAATTGCTACGACGTTTGCTTGTACAAAAACAACAATATGCAGACTCATGCGCAGATTACGGCAGAATGGTGCCACATTGAACCGTCCTCGGAGCGGTCGTTCGACGTTTACAGCCCATCGGAACGTTACACTTACGTCATTTGCAACGTGACGTCATTTGCAAAATATGCCCCAGGTCGTCGTATTAGTCGTCGCACGGTGCCACGTTGACGTCATGCTACAGGGATCAGTGCCCTTCGGACTCTTCGAGCAAATCTATTAACTTTACGACATCGTCGTTTGGTATTTTTTTGGCGTTGGACATTACGTATTACAATACTAATTCACAAACGTTATTTTGAGTTTATTTAGTCTGTGTTTACTGTTAATTACTATGCAATATATCTGTAATATATCCCATAAGTACCACGTAACATCTACTTTGCTACATTTATTAGCAATTATTCATCGGTGTACTTTCTTTTGGTTTTGAGTATACATTCGTAGTTAACTATACACATCATATACCACTCTCATTTCAAAGCGAATAATGTATTCAGGTACACACGTACCGATATGCTGTCTATGTAACAAAGTACATACTGGTATACTAAGTCCACAACGATTTCTTGGAAGTAATATGTCTCTACATACTATGAAATCCTGACCTACACTGTATTTATAGGACAATGTCGACTACTATTTTACGAGATATTGCGAGGTATTGGTTCAATAATTGAACTCAACTACAATATAAAGTAAATGGTGTACATCAAAATATGATAAGCACTCAAATTAATCGTCTAGATAATTTATAATCCAATTATACTCCAACGCAATTCCAGAGGTCGAAAGGTCACATGACACTCTGGTGGCCGATAGTTCTAAATCTCCTCTCGTTGCTTGGCTACACCCACATTTTATTAAATCAAATGTTCGTTGTTAGTGCGTTAGGCTCAGTGATCCAGATGTTTGCGTTTCGTTCGACGGGTAACGTCTCATTGCAATTGATAAATTGTTGAAAGAAAAAATGATTGGTTTTCATTACGATAATATGAGTATGCCAAGGAGTAAATACAGTGTCAATGTAGATGTTACTTACAATATTGGTACATACATGCACGGATGTCTAGTCAATAGTATATACGTTGTCATCTTCAACCAATGTTCTCTTGATACTGGATACTCATCTTATTCTCATTCGTACCGTGCATAAGATAATCAGATACTAAATCATTACATTTCCTAAAACATAATTAATAGCCATCATGTTTGTCCTCATGTTTAGCTTATGCATACATACACACACACGCACACACACGCACACACATGCGCGCGCACACACACACACACACACACATATATATATATATATATATATATATATATATATATGATAAAGAGAGAGTGAGTGAGTGATATATAGATAGAGAGAGGGATCAAAAGAGTGAAACGGAGAGAGGGAGAGAGAGAGATAAAGAAAAAAATCCAAAATAATTACATTATATATATATATATATACATATATGATAGAGAGTGAGTGAGTGAATGAGAGAGATATATAGAGGGAGAAAGAGAGAGAGAAAGAGAGGGAGAGAGAATGAGAGAGCTAGAGAGAGAGCGAGAGAGAGAGAAACAAAACTAAAAAACAACCCAATTCCAAAAAATTACATATGAACATGTGTGACACTGAAAGTCAATGCATTAATACCAACATAGATGTAAAACATATATAGATATCATTAATATAACTTATTATTTAGAGACGGAATTGAGAGTGTATGGCCATACTGAAGGTTTCGAATTAAGCTACTTAGTGATATACTGCTATCTATTGTGTCGATTAGTCATCCTCATTCACACATCAGGTAGGATCGACTACGGCAACTTGTTTAATTTACTATAGACGTACAATTCATGTCCATGCCAAAATCCATTCGCGAAACGCAAACCAGCCTAGGAAAGCTGAGCGCTACTTTAAGACTAACAGTGCATTGAAAATCAATGTCCAGTCATAAATATTCGTGCCAATTAAAATCTCCTGGTGAACATTAGGGTGGTCCCACGATAGTATTGACTTCCACGACATAAGTTAACGGGAGACAACTGCATGCGATATTGTAAGCGAATGTCGATGCAAACGTATTTACGTGTGTGTGTGTGTGTGTGTGTGTGTGTGTGTGTGTGTGTGTGTGTGTGTGTGTGTGTGTGTGTGTGTGTGTGTGTGCGTGTGTGTGAAGCTGGTTTTGTGTAGCGCTTAACTATTTAGATATACATTGGAATTACATACATTAACTATGCATTACCATAATATTAATCATAACACCGTGTTTTCAGAATGGACATATATCTAGCTATACTAATGTGTTCCTGTATATTTTCATATATGTTTCATAGTATGTACTAAATAATGTGTTGTTGTAAATTAAGTGGACTGCATACTTCTGGAATTTATGCCAGCATTGTAAGACTTAGTTTGAATCACTAACCTCACATTGAAAGTCCAGTTCGTCCTTCAAGTGTAGGGGCCAAGAGATAACGGGTTGGTTTCACAATATAGGTGCCATATTATACCGAAGCATAATGAACTAGTCGATAAAGGTCTAGACTCAGCATTGCAATCAACTGCATAGTCAACTACAGCAGAATAATTGCTCAAGCCATGGTTTTAATTGATGCCACTTAAGAACATGATACTCATAACGTTCCCAAATCTTCCAACCTAGGTGTATCACGTTAGCTGAAGAAAAATGTACGAAATATAAAATAAATGTATGCCTAAATGTCTGGATACGTATTATTTCAGTGCCAAGGTTAATTTACAATTAACTGGTTAATAATTGGTCTATTTTTGACAAGTCTCAATTGACGTCATATTACGTACTATGAGAAGAAAATAACATAGAGCCTCGATTTGAAATATCACTGTAAGGATAGATTGATACTTGCCTTACATATCCAGGATATGTACATGTGACATGAAAACAGTCAAAGGCTAAAGGGAAACTCTTAGAGTGACTAAAACGCCAAATTCATATTATATAAACCTAAATAACTGATGATCCTACACCACGTATTGTGATTGATTTCCTTCCAAATGATATGTTATCAATAAATCAGGTAATTTATCCGGGCAGTCAGTTTGTTTATTTAAGTGACTGCTAGGTGCGTGTGACCTCTCAACCGTCTGACCGAGGACCAATTACAGAGCCATGCGACAGAGGGGAATATACACCATTTACAAAACATTGGATTGTTTATCACCGACAGGTAAAAGGATTTATTTCGATAGGTTTGCGTGGCTTTTCATGCCTGAAAGCCCGGATTCTTACAAAAATAGCTCTATACTCGTATAGTACAGATTACCAATAATAACAACGGGCATAGGTAAAATCTCGTGTATGTGTATGAATTACTTTAGAAAAAGCTATTTTATTATGTGCTGACCTGGTATATTATTCCACTGTAATTTTACGTTAAAGCACAGCTGAATTCAGTCACCCGCTGACTAGTGCGGTGAACATCTAACCTAGGTATGTAATTCCCGTATGTATACTGTACTGGCGTGATATACCAGGACATTTCAGCTAAGTTTATGATAGAATGTCGCCTAAAAACACGCGAACTATCATGAATTTAGCTGTGCAATCATCAATGTTGCGTTACATATGTTGCTCGGTATATGCATCGTGATTAATTTCAGTGGGCATAGGCATTGGTCGCATACATCGTATATCTACCGATAGAGAGTGGTCTAACAATCGTTTATCAATTACGAAGCATTCACAGTAATAAACTATTGTTATGAAGTTATACACACACTGACGTAATGTATCAGTTGCATCAGTGTCTATATATATCTACAAGAGTAATAGTGTCCTTGCATTGCATCGAACTGTTCAGGCAGGGCTAGTGTATGTCACTGAATGAGAAATATACGACTTCCGTAAGCATTACTTTCAATTATCTTGACAGAACTCCGATATCCAGGTGCTATGCAACATATAGAATTACGCATCTGGCATTTGTAAATAGCTGTGCCATGTGATTACATAACTATTTCCATGCATGTTTTATTTATTGTATTTTATTTTATTTATTTATTATTTTTAACACGGCCATTTTAACAGTTCAGAATGTTCAGAATTGATAAATACGTACACTAATCGAAACTGTTGTGAAATCCTTTGTTATGCTACATTCATAATACGTAACCTAGACTTAGATCTCTACGTATGAACCAGTCAATGTCAAAATGAATGCTTTCATACGTTATTACATTAATGAGTCGTTTATATCGGTTGAGATTGCACAATTATGTGCGATACACCATTTAATTAGATGAGTGTTAAAGGTATACTATTTAATAAATGTATGTTAACATATCTCGAGTGTTTCATCAAAAGGGACTAAAATAGAACACATATCTATAAACATGTCTAAGTGAAATCGAGCACTATTGGTTGAGTGGATGTCTCGAGACTGATGCTTTATAACGCAATAAAGTAGTATTACCCACGACAGTTAAGTTGTCAGACAATTGGTTCCTCTCCACGATACCCTGACAATTTATGGCTTGATATTCCTCTTCTTATCTATTATTAATCAAGCTTAAGCATAGCGACCAAAAAAATACAGATTACTAAAAAAAATCCGCTGAGTCTTCGAATATATATGCGTATTTCCTGCCACCACCACCCACCACACCACACCCAATAATAATAATGATAATAATAATAATAATAAACAAAACAAACAAAAACAATATATAATAATAATAGCGGCGTGTGTGTATATACAGATTCTCAATTGAGAGAGAGGGATATATATATATATATAGATAGATAGATACATATGTACGCAATGCATTACACATAATTATATAAGGTTGTATTTGAACAAAGGGCACTTTGGTAGAAAAATTGTTACGTATATCATTCATTGATGGACAACATAATAACAAATGGTATTCATCACCTACAGTAAGGTTGCATAATGTACACATTATTGTAGAGCGCTGAATTGTAATAATCGACCCAAATTGTAATACATGCCTTGAATTGTAACAAAAATTGCCTTGAATTGTAATACTTAACCTTAACCATTTTGACTTGAAATGTAATACAAATTGCCCTGAATTGTAATATTTGACCGATCTGAATTGTAACACAACATTCCATTGAATTGTAATAATTCCAACCGGCCCGAATTGTTTTCAGGTTTACGACCCAAATTGTAATAACATGAAATGATAAAGAATTGCTTTATCGAAGGAGGAACACATTAATGTTGTCTACGTCATCATCTTCATAATGTAAGTCCATGATGGTTATAGGTGTCAGTGCGTTGATATGGCTGTGGAAGTGGGTGTTGGGGTAGATATATGGACAGGATAGTGTTTTGTAGCACAGTTTTAACACTTTTTAATAACTTTAAACTGAGATGTCGATGGTAACTAGTGTGAGCTTTGTCTATACGAACCATTCCTATTTGAATGTGTTTTCCATGGTGCTGGGTGTCATCCCATGATGAACACACATCTAAAATACTGAGACATAACACTAGAATACTGTATTTTATCAAGCTACCGGCTTGTTTCAATTGGTTCGAAATCGTATTAGCAATGTATGGATGCTATATTAAACAGGTGACCAGTAGCCTATATGCTTTCATTTGTAGAAAGAGCTGAAATACATATCAAAGGAGGTTGCCATTCAGTTTTCACATAATATGGGTACATGCATCGCCTATAAATATGGTACAACCTTGCAGTTAACCCACTTTACTGGCACTCCTCAACAATATTGTGATCTTTTAAATCAAAGGAATAACAATTACATATTAAATGTCCTAGTATATAGCATCTACTTACCTTTATAGTTCTCGATTTAATATCATCTATGAGCATCAGGAAATTAATGTAAATGTTTAATATTAAACGGTTAATTTCTCATTGTGCAGACTGTGAGATTCTATGCATGTCTACTGTTTATATTAAATTTAGAATATCGTATAATATCGCATAACACCGTATACCAGATGTGGATCGTTAGTACTAAGCCTTATCACATCGATATTGGATTGGTTTACCACTACTTCCAGACTATTACGTGTCTACACTTGTACGCCTGTATCCACGTAATATCACATACATATCGGATTGGTAGGCCAATACTTCTCGACAAAACGTGTCTTAACTGTTACACCTGTACCCGTTTACAGGTAATACAATTAATCTACATTGGGTCATTTTACTCATTCTTGTTATATTCCCTAATATACCAGCTCTCAAAACCAAGGCAAGTGGTTGCCACGCCAGGAACATATTGATTGTCCACGTTCACTTGATAGATTTATGTTTTTATGGTACCCTTGAGGAAAACTGCTCTGACTTCTACAAACATTATTTAAGTTGCAGGTACATTCCTGCCTGTTGTTTACTTAGTATTCTAAATCAAACTAGACTTTTCAGATAATATTTGAGCATTACAACACTCTCAAATGGGTCCAACATCTAGCACATGGAGCTTTTCGAGATTTTGTCTATTTTCAATTTTAGAAATCGGGATGGGAAGTTTACCCACATAAACTCGAGTGTTTCTACTTGAGAATAACTTGTAAATCATTTCCACTGAAAATGGTTGTAAAATATCAACTATACCTAGGGCGCGGTAGCCTGTTTCTCAGTTTGGAGGATTTCGGCACAGCGTACGGACAAGAATCAGTTGACATTTTTGGACGTTCATCCTGCTCAACGAGGTAACATTTTGATGTCAGATGTATGTGTATTGTTTGTATTATTTTGGATATTTCAATCAACAATTCAATGAATGTCATAATTTATATTTTAATTTAAAACCTATATTAGTAATAATTCTGACACATGTATTACATATATACCCCAAGGTACAATGACTCGTATCTAAGTACTATTAAACACTACATATAGCATACTAGTCTGTGTCACACCTTGTTCTCACCCAAATACTCCTATTCAAAATATCACCCTAGAGCAGATAAGCGAGTCTATATTACCGGAGAAGCATTTCAGCGGCTCCTTTCATATAAGTATAATACCGATCAATATAATTTATAATTAAACTATTTACTTTCACCCTCTGAGATTATGGATGATCTAATAAAATGCATTAGTAATTACGTCTCAATGCAATGTTGAATGCATGGACACGTTTCTGTACATCGATTGCTAGATTAGTTATGGTAATGTGTACAATTCGCAGTATATAACTGTCGACAGGTAATACGCTTGTGCTAGTTCTACATAATCGGTTTAATTCTTATTAAAATGAACATTCCGTTAAAACAGTCTAGGTCATTATAACCAATTAAAACTGATCTTTAATGTCTCACCGTTATGTTGGACTGTTGAATAAGAAAACAAAGTATATGTTACTTTATCTGCAGTATTTATCATAATAATATTCAATAATGCTTATACATTATAATGTAATACGTTTTCAAATTAAGTTTTATTTTTAATACCGAATAAATATAGCTCAACACATACTTGGTGAACTATCTATTAAAACAATTAGAAACAAAATAAATGGAACAAAATAGGACTTTTAATATAGTGTAAAACGGTGTCAGCCATAAAACTTCGTATTATAATACAAACCAGAGACGCGAATCACAGATTATATGTGTAGCACCCACCATATTTATCGGCAAACGCCCAAGGCAAATATAGGATAATGTTGAGTATTTGGACACTGAGTGTAGTTTATGTCTTTTCCAACATTTATTACATTTGTTATCAGTTCAGACTCAGGTGTGATATGTCGCTCACAATGGCGGCAGTATTTATGACAGCCGTGTGACGTCACATCCTGTCGAGCAGATCGCCTGTATTTAATATAGATAGCTCACTGTATAGACCATATTCTTACAAGAAAGAAATGCCAACACAGTTTACCATTTAACGGAACAATAAACCAACATAAATGAAGAGTGTTTATTTCTCAGTAAACAGAAATCTTGTTCAGTGGCAATTTCACAATGGCATGCTTGACAACCTTGTACGGAAAGGGAATGATGAACACATTAATACGATAGCTCCACACTGAAATTGATATACGAATATCATGGCGATTTTGTTCTTGTGGTAACCATGGTTACCTCACCTAGCGTGTCCGATTAAAATACACAAGCACACACATCCCAACCTATTGTCTTCTATTAATTTTGTTCTAAATAAGATCCTTAATAGACTTTCCCTTTTAAAAAGAACGCCTATCTTTAGCATCACATGTTTGACAAGTTAATAAGTAATACTATTGAAGTATCAGTCTCCATGTCTCACACAATGACACGTATTTAATTTCAAGACACTGTTTGATGTCAATTTACAAAGGACACCAATTAACTCCTGCTCAAGGTAACGTGCATCTACCAATTATTAATATTAAGACATTAACGTTGTAACGATGTTCAAACGAATCTTTAATAATTAGTTTAAACATATTGTCAAATTTCACTGTGATTAAAGTTCAATATAAACATTTGTATTTGTCTTTACTTGATGGCTGTGATTTCCTCTTTCTTTTGAACTGAACACATCAATAGTAATTGGAGAACAGGTGAAATTGACATCGAAAACTGTCAGCTGCTTAAAAGTCATGCTTATTTGAAAAGGATCCCGTGGTACCCTCGTGTTTCACGGAGAAAATTGACGGGTACCTGCCCACCTGATCTCACATGTGTATCGCCTAACTTTGTAGAAACTTGTTTCCGTCTCCGGTGTAGAATTACTTCTGAAGGCGCTCCCGCCACCACCCAAATGTGAAATCACTGTTGTTCTACGGAGTGGATTTGATTTCAATCTCTGCTTGTCTATTACATGACTAATGATAGACGTGCTATCGGGGCGCTTTTAAGAGCGTTCTATTCAGATCGTTGGGGGTGGTGTCATTTTCAGCAAGGTCCGCAATTGACATGGTAGACGATGTTATCTACAAGGCAAATTACCACACGTACCGACGTTAGAGCTATTTAGTAGAACGTTGACTGTTAAGGTGTATTTTATGAACGACATAAATTTGTGCAAGACACGATAATAGCTGTAGATTCCCGGAAGATGATTCGCTAACTGAGTTGACGTACAATAATTTACAATCACTTGCCGGGCAAATACAATCTAATTTGCTCGATTCAAATAGAGCGGTACGGTCGTTTATGACTTGTCAATCGGTATCCAGATCTGCCCTTGTCTTACTCTGCCAGGTTAATTGTTGGGGGAGACAGTTGCTGCGTTTATACCTTCTGGCAAACTGTGTTTATAGTTTGAGTTTAGGCACTTTGGAGAATACACCTTTTCGATTGGCTAACGTGTCGTCACATGACCCGGAATGTCAGAGTTCATTACAAAACAAATATGGGGCTGTCATCTACTAGGGGAATATGTGTCGGATCACTGAATGTATTTACATTCATTTAAAGCGTACAGCTTCAGGGTTATTTGACAACCTTTGTTTTCGCTGTCAGTCGCTAATCTGTTTTTCATTTGGAGTACCGGGCCGCTACTGATATGTACACGGGGCAATCGACACGAGGCACGAGATGCTAATGACAAATGAAAACACAGGCACGTGTGGTAAGTGCTACAAGATGCTTTGCTTTTGTATCCATGTTCATTTCAGCCTGATCTTGTTAGTTTCATTGTCAGATTTGACAGGTATCCCCTGTCGGGATTCACGTGTTGTGTGACCTAACTAAGCGGTCTCAAAACCGCTATTCTCTTCCGTGTGGTTCGACTTTTTGTATGACATATCAACTTGACAGGCCAAACGCCCGGTGATTTTTTTCAAGCCCTCGGAGACTGATCACGGGCGGTCTATTGTTGATGTTGAATATCCCGGGTGGAAATGACACGGATTTCAATAAGCCTCAATATATAACAGTCATGTCGGCTCTACAGGCTGAATATTCAAACTCTTATACTGTGCTATACTGCTACTGGGTCAGCCCAAACCGTATATTGATCTCTACAAGAATGATAAAACTTACACCTGTTTCATTGGATGATCGATCGCTTATCAATCCGTGCCAATTTCACATTGTCTTGTTCCACAGCTGATTTGTCTATAGCATGTTCACTTCAGTATTTTATACACTATGCTTATTCATTTATGGGACGGTTACTACGCAATACATTTTTGTTGGAAGCATGCATACTTAATTACGTGTTTGTGTTATTATTGTTGTCTGTATGTTGTAACTGTAATACGTATTTTAACATTCCATTGCGCAGTATCTACTGATGAATAATTGCTAATGCAGTGATATTTTGTTTTTGATGAGAACAAACATAATTCGTCGCACAATGTGTAAAAACAAGGAAATGCGTACATTTATTACCTTGTAAATGATAAGTTTGCACTTAATGACCTCGCAGAGCACCTGCCTATGACCATTTCCGCCAGGGGAGCAAGTAGATAGACATGACATGTGACATAGCTTCTTCTCAAACAGCAACATTCATTAATGAACACAGAACGTGCAGGTTTACAATTAATTACGCGTTGTTTTTAGTAAATTCTGAAATTATCTTATACATGAATTATACTTGGAGGTTTTTGATGTTCAATTGCATGTATACCTTCTACCTCTGTCCATCTGACTTAAAATAACTATCGTACACGTTTTGAAAAATGGGAATATACTGTTTAAAAATATTAATGATATATCAGAAATGTTATTAATTAAATAGTGATGTCTCACTTATGTTTCGCATGCGAATGAATATATAGTATGAACATTAACCACCCTACATTGAACTGCTAACTAAGCTAATACGATAAATGCAATAAATACCGGCAATCATCACACTCTTACAAATGCATTGCTCGAATGCACTAATATGTTTAAGAATGCATGACGCATTGAATACGTCAAGTATGTAGAACACCTAAACTTTGTTATAATGGGGGTCTAGCTGTTTTTCGCGTTCCTTAAAGTGATAGGATCATGTTGACACATCTTGTCGCAGGAGATGTAACCAAAAGTTGTGTAAATATTGATAAATACAGACGGAATCCACTGATATAACTGTTATGGTGATGTATGCAGTGTTAGTAGCAGCTTGTATGTCGCACGTGTTTTCATCTTACATGCTCGAGTATTTTGTAATCTAACGCAAATAAACAACACCAGCTTCAAAAGCACTCGTGTTGCAGAAGCATCATGCCGCTTAAAGGAATGCTTTTGAACATAGCATGCACGAATAGATAACACCAAAGCTTTCGTGTTTTTAAATGATGCATGTTGATTTAGGTATGTTTGTTTCTGCGAACTGTTCCTGTATAAACTTCGGAATTGTCATAGCAGGGGCTAGTTGACAATAATTACTGTACGAGCTTGACACGGTAGGTAAAAAAAAATAACAAGAAGTAAAATACGACCTATAGCCTACCTTGTTTCGTACATAGTTAAATTGTTAAAAATTAAAATCCATAACAGAACTTGGATACATTGTGTTAAAGCAAAACTGAACAGTTTTGGATGAAAATAAATTTGAAGATGACCTGGAAGATAACGTCCAGCGGGTTTCCATATGCGATCAGGAGCGACTATAAAACTATCAAGCGACCCATGATTTAGAACCGCCCTTTTCCTCAGATCTAACCCTATAGTTAAACAGGAGAGGGGACGCCGAGAGAACCAGCCTCTACGCAAATAAAAGTGTCAGTGCTTACCGTATATAACCATAAAATTTCTCAAGTGTAGGAAGCCTTTTGCAGCTGCTCTTAATTCTAATGGTCCTCGCGCTCGGGCCTCTGAGTAGGATGTCTCGAGCCGTAGCGAGGCGCCGTGTAGTGTAGTGCGAGAGGACGATGAATTCGCAGTAATAAAACCGGCTAGAATGTTCAATTTAACCCGTTCATATCTTTGGGTCCATTTAGTTTAAATATCCAAAATGTGGAATTTGACCCGCGCTGGGTTGGGGATTCTTTAGCAGGGTTCTATGATCCGGTGTCTGTGTTTTGAGGAGCGTGTCCGTACAAACGTGACTTTCAAAATGACATTTATGATGGAAGAACACTTTCGTAATTTTAGAGAATATCAGAAAGTAGCGGGATGTTGCATAAACCTGTCATCACCATGCAGAGGTCATACAAGGTCATTTTACTCCATTATCGGGTGGAAGATAATTTAATGTACAACACAACAATGATTGTGTGTAAACAATGTAGTTTAGTGCTTTTAATAATTAAATTGTCAACCACTCCCCTTACCCGAAAGTTCAAAATAATTAAACCTGTTTGATAAACATAAACTCGAAGAGCACTTATATTATACATTATACATGCATATACAGTGCTATTATTTACAAGTTGTCCGACCTTCTGTGAAGTGTACTTCCGTTCTAGAATATATCCCACACAACATAACAACATGCATACGTACTCGCTAAAGGAGACTTGAACTCGCACGAGTCAAACAATTCGCACTGACACGAACACATATGCACATTTTGTTGTTGTTGTTGCTGAATTGGGGTTTTGAGTCGCTTTCAAGATTATTTCACTTATATCACGACTTGTTAGTTTAGGGCAGGAGGAAACCCGCAACACCCGTAGCGCTGAATGTTGCAGTAAACATGCGAGCACCGGCTGGTATTGACAAGACCAAGGATGATAACTGCATTGCCACTCTACAGACAGCGCATCCTATCAAT
>JAUTBT010060754.1:0-14784 GCA_032361225.1 Lepetodrilus schrolli | reverse complement strand
CACCCCTGAACCGTGTATTACCCTGCGATAGTTTTGTCAGAGCTACAACAGCGTCTTCATTCAATAATATTGGGTGGTGCTTAACTTGTGATGAGGTGTATATATTAAATCTCCTTTAAGCCTTTTTCGCCGGCAGACAACCGGAAATGCTTATGTAGCTGTCATCGATGCTAATTCAAGATATAGCAGATTAATATGATAAGGTATACCAATTTGTTTTAAAGCAGTTCATTTCTATATACTTGTTTCAAATTGTTAGTATTCGTCTGCTAAAATACCTACTATTTTACCCTTTAATTGTGTGCTATTACTGTAATATGAACGGACGAACAGTAGTTTCATTAAAAGTATATACATGGATATGTGCATCCTAGAAGCCCCGACCATAATGCATGCATATGATGGATGTTAAGTACTAGTATAGGCATAATTGTCGGGGTTTATGTTAAATATAATTATGTATAGATGTTCCATTCGGTAGATTGTAAGGACCATCTAAAAGTTTAATAAATGCATATATGACACGCCTACTCTTATCTCAAACACGAATGTAAGTTGGTTGCCATATAACTTTATGAGTTGCACAAACAAATAGGCCCACACACCGCATTTCATATGTGACGGCTCTAATTATTTCAAGATACGGTTAATGTTTGCGATATATATATATTCCCATGTTTCTAAATGAAAATGTTGTAAAAAATTGTATTACGATTCTGCTTGACAGACGGTACTTGGTGACAAGGATGAAGATGTTCTGTCACGTGACGATTTCATCGATATCATCCGGACAATACCTACCATTATTATGCAGTATGTGCACCCGTTTCAATTAAATATAGACTAACAATTAATCATTTTATAATATCAAATTATGCAAACAAATTCTTGTCAACGAAATGTTCCATGGTTATTGTTTCTTATTCAAGAATACGTCACGGAATACATATTTAATGGTATCTGTAATTTTGTATTGGTCATTCTCTACCTACAAAGCATATACTTTCACCTTCCTTTGGTACAAAATATAGTGGGAATCGGTGCGAGGCAGATAATATTGTCATGTTGGTAGGCCTACTAAAGATTACTTTGATTGGCGCTAGCTAGTTAATAATGTATCCGAGTAGGTATCTTTGTTCCAACTGTGACAGGATATTCCGCGAACTAGCGCCAACAGGCGGTGAAAACGTCTCTAAACCCCCAGTTCAACCAACCAACTTAAAATTGCTTATATTTTTGTGAATGTCCGTATAAATTCGGCATTTGACCTGTATACCTTCTCAATCTGAAGACAAATGGCGTTGCGGCGAGACTTCTGGACGTTGGACCAGAACAGCAATGGCCGCCTGTCGCGGGAAGAGATCATGGATGCCACGAAGAGTTCCTGTCTTGTTGATGTCTCTGCAGAAGGCATCGCAGACCTTCTTATAACCTGTGCCAAGGCCAGCAAGAGAGAACTGGATTACGAAGAGTACCTCGCAACCCTTGATGCCAAGATGACTACGCGGGTAAGGTCAATTTCCGATTGTCAGCTGGAACTTGAACCAAGAGACACGGCCCGTGGATGCTTTATCCGTCGATTTATTGATAAATACCGGCCCTGAATGTACACGAACCATTGTCTTTTCTATTCTGTAGACGTTGGAGAGGCTTTTCCTGCAACTAGACGCGGACGGCAGCGGGTATCTGACGAAGGACGAGATTCTCGCGGCCATGCGAGACCACAAGGAGCTGCATATGAAGCTCGGAAGACTGGTGGAGCTTCTGATCGCCTGCTATAAGGACACAGGGGAGAAGATCTACTATATGGACTTCATCAAGGCCTACACGTACAGGAAATAATCTACATTGGCATCCGTAGTAGTCAAAGGAGATGCTAGCCTGTGATTTCACCGACTTTCTCCTGATGATGACAAAACGTAGATGATAACACAATTATCAGAGAAAAACAGGATCTTGCGACTTCTGAAATACCATTTCCTGTCCGATTTGGAAAATGTTGTTTTATTTATAAGCCTACTTTGGTAAAACGAATTCCAGATCAGTCAACGAGCGCGATACCACTATATTGTTCTTCGTGATAATTTTAGTTGAACGTAAAAATTGTTTTTGAAGACATAAAGGATACCTTATTAAATGCCAAACGTCGATTAATAAAGGTGCTTTACTTATGCAGAGAACGTGCATACTGTTTATTATTTGGAACAGTTTGTTTGATGATTTCACCAATATTGCAAATGTCGTTGAAGCTGATTGACAATCTATTGGATACTCTATTAGATGCTTAGACTAGAACCACTATTGCGTTTCAGCAAACACAATAAATCTGCAATCCATTGATGTAAAACAACAAAAGACATGGTTTTGCTAAGATCCCATGTTTTATTTTTTTCTGGGTTCCGACCTGAGGTACATTAATGATGACAATGATACAATGACTCAGATTCACGTGACGTCACACATTTGTGACGTAAAAACAGGAAATTATTGGTCCATTTCTAATCTGAATGACTGATATGAACATTATGAATGCGAAACAGAAGCAGACAATAATGAAAAGGAAAGCACAAATTGAACAACACAATGAGAAATTATGCTCAATGGCCAAAGACAATAAATTATTAGTCTAGGTGAAGGTGATCTAGAGTAAGGCTAGAACATTATGACACAAATCCACAATCAGGGCCAGAAGCAAAATATTAAAAGCCCTTGTGTGTTATAATATTCTGGTCTCTCTAAAGGTGCTGACTAGACATTTCATGGTACGCATGACTTTTCATGCTACACAGAAACCATATATTGCTTCAACATGGCTCTAGATGGTTGGTACTATAAGACACCCTGAAGGTTGATTAACATGCCCAACAGTGACGGAAAGTCCAAAACATTGCGTCTAATATTCAGTACTTCTGAAATACTTTGATGAAGAACATCTTTATTATCGAAAACTGGAAACATACGTTCCCTTGAACCAGTGACAAATCGAATAGAGATGTTGAGTACTATGTCAAAATAGCAATGCCACTAAAACCATGTTGGCCTTTCATGACTACACATGAATTTTATGCACAAAGTATATTATGATTTCCCCCAAACAGACTGCTCTTTTTAACACGATAACAATATGCAGCTAAATGGTTAATGATCTCGTCTATCCCATCACCCCAACAAATTCTTCATGGAGTTTTTCTCCTCTAAATATTAAAGCTACGATACTGCTCCATTTTGGGAAAGATTTGGTATATTGTATGCACGAAGAACTTACAACAATTTGCAAATAACGATGACCTTTGACACAGCTTGGGAAGGTCCATATTCAAAAAAGTTGTCCTATACTTTGAGTTCCGACAATTTCATGAGATCAGGCCCTGAGATTAAGAAACGTTTTTGAGTACTCATGCTTGAGTCGAAGTTTTGTTCACAAGTCTCCATATAAAATTGAGCATGAAATCATACTTAAAAACGTTCATAATCTTGGGTCCATTGATGTGGCATGTATTAGAAATGAAGCAGCTTCTGTAGGTTATCTTCATAGAGTATATATTGGAACAACATTTGAGAATCTGGGCTTGGGTCAAGCTGACATCAAGATCTATGTTAAGAACATGCCAGTTACTATGGATACTGTGTATACACGTTGCAATGTCTATTTCTAAATAGATGTTTGGCTACAACCTGAAATATAGCATTTGGCAAATAACTGTAATGACAATATATGTCCATACATACATGTCATTAAATATGGCACATTGAAATGAATGATGATTTCCATACGAATTGAAAATAGAGGTGAATTTGGAATGAAGAGCATTTGGCACATACTGACAGGTAGGCAGTATGAAGATGTACTCAGAAAAATAACTAACCATGGTGTATCTGACACTTTTAGTTCTAAGTTATTCTTTGTGAAGTATTCACCTCGTGAGGTAGAAACACTGCATGTATGTATGTATATATATATATATATATATATATAGAGAGAGAGAGAGAGAGAGAGAGAGAGAGAGAGAGAGAGAGCAGAAAATAAAGGTTTGCTGAATTGATTTGTATTCTAAAATAAGTCTAAATAATATACAGTATGTATTTAACAGCCTATATACATTTTGCAACTGTAGTCGTTAGGTCCCCTATGAACAAACCTAATGTACTGTACCATTTAAGTTCAGTGACATTCTTCTGACAATTGTTCCTGTATATAGATGACAGGTCAAAGGTCGATACATTACTAACTCCAAACTTCTCCGTAGGACAAAAACAAACTAAATTTCATTTTCCAAAAGAAAAGGTACCAAACAAACAAAATTATTCAGTACACAATTATCGGAAGTGTTATGTCATGTGAATTAACCATAGTAGTTTTTATTTTAATAACTTAACAAGTGTAAAAATGCTACTCGAATAATTCAACAGGAACTATTTTGCAACACCCAATATATTGGTTAGAATGAACACATAACCAGAACTAAGACAACTGGGACTACTGGAAAAAAAACATGGCCGACAATTTCTGGACCAGAATGCACTGGCACAGGAAGTGAGACACACAAGCAATGGTAATAGCACTATACACCTGTGGTTAGGCTAGGCACCACATGAAAATGGTGATGATATGTACATCCTCTATAAATGCACCGTGAAAATTCGGTCATGGAAGATATAACACGATGGATTCAAAAATATCTCTACACAAGACATACATTTTCATAGTGTAATTAGTTGTATATTGCCTTTGGTTTCTTTGAAAAATTTCAATAATCTCGAGAAAAATATTCATTTTTCATTGTTTAACCTACATCTACTTGAAACAGAATGGAAAATTTAATAATCTTGAGAAAAATAATATTTTGTCATTGATTACAGGTAATACTTGAAGCAGAATGTCTCAAAAAACAAATATTGGTGTATTTAAATGTTCAATTATGGGAATCATGAACATTTGGGTTCAAAAATATTAATCATCTTATTGAGAACAAAATCGAAATTATACAACTATTATACAATTTCAACACTCGTGCATATTAAAATATTTTATCTTCTAGCCACAAATTCCAAATGGTAACATACAACCAATTCTTAAATGCAACCTGTACAAAGTAGTAAACTGCATCATCTTAAATATCTATACAAGTTATTCTTCTTTTGGTCCAGCATTATGGCAAAAATGTAAAGCATTCTAAATAACACATCATTGGAATCGGAAAAAAAGCCCATGAAAAATGTTTAATGCAAAATGAGCACATTCCAGCTATTTAAAATGAGAAGAAATGACTGCTACGAGACTTGTGAAACACTGGTGAAGCTTTGTAAATAACACCGGCAAATATCTGAAACCCAGGACAGTCGTGAGATTCAGGGATAAGATAAAAACAGAAATGGGACACAAATGCACTTCAGTCAACTCCATCAGCTCAAGAAACAAAAAAAATAATAATAAAAGAGTATAAGTTTAACTTATTCACAGATCCAAATGTTAGCGACTCAATACAAACAGTTGTAAACTAACACATATCAAACCAAATACATTTTTTTTTAGCAAGCTCCGATAGGCTTCAAAATACATATGTAAAATTAACGTGATCTACTTCATATATGCATGTATAATAGAGTTCTGTATCGATAACAATTAGCATTTCTAAACATAAAATTCTTGGGCACATTTTTGCTAATGGCATCTAAAACAGTTAGAGTAGAAACTCAGGAGGCACACAGAGGAAATTATGCACAAGCTCAAATCACTTTGTGACCTAGAACTGAAAAGCTAGGTAATCATGCCAATACCGATATTGATAAAACCAGCCAATCCCTGCCTCTGGTACAATTCAAATCCACATTTCTAGGTTCGGCATACTAAATAAATTACACAGCTAAATCTACAATGATTATGCACTTTTGATTTCCTGACTGAGATCACACACAACGCTGGAAACATAGAGAAATCAAGGAAGACATCTTAGATTCATGGATCATCATTCTAATATACATTGTAACAATCTTCACTTTATTACATCAAACATCAAAATTGCTTTCGATTCAACACTGACGATACTAAAATATACCTGTCACAGGAAACTATCTACTGAATTATGCAGCCAAGACGATCAAGTCTAAATCAAACAGTATTGTTGAATAAAAATAGTCTAACTTTTGAAATACAGTAGTCTATGCATGCAAGCAAGCATTTCAAAACATCCCTGGAATGATAGCAATAAATATAATATTGAAATATCTTAATGATAAATCTTACAAATAAATATTATGATAAATGCAATTACTGTAGGCAATATGAAATGGGGGGGTTGGAAATGAAAGAAAGAAAAAGAGGTTTCCTTTAATGTAATTAATTATACAGATATCAATTTCAAGAATAATGAAAAATGTTCTCACGTTAAAATAGATCTTGCCATATAGAAGAGAACACATAGGTGTCAGAATAATTTTATAAAACACTGATTAACTTTCAGGAATTCTACAATACTAATCAACTGTATTTTAGTTGGTATTATTTCTCAATGTATACATTCATACCATTAAGAAAATAATTTGGAAAAAAATAAATGCCAAAGAAATTGATGGAGTTTTAAAAATATTAAAAAGTTGTGTCATATTTTAGACCCAATAATTGAAAATATTTACATGACACCAACAAAGAGTGGTCAATTAAACAACTGTAATCATTTAAATAAATAATGAGTGATTATGGAGTTTAACATCGCTGCGGGAATCTTTCGCCCATTTGCGACGATTTAAAATAAATAAGGTAATGTTACAATACCTTATACATGATTCTGTTCCAACAGTCACATTCCTTCTGTAATAAACTTAGTTTAGTAAAATAGCTTGATATGCTGAATATTCCATGTTGTACTTCTAATATATATATGCTCTTAACTAACAAATATTTATAACATAATAGTCATGCTTATGACTATACACATTTTGATTATTTGACAAACATTTTATACCTATGAGAAATATTCTATGCCACAATAGTGTAGCATCCACATTTAATTCACAGGTAAACTACATAATACTCTCACTCTTCAAAAAGGAATAATTTCAAACACACTAGTTATGCACTGAACAATAACAGCAAATACAAAACAAATGTTACTTATTAATATTGTACAAGCTTCCACTATTCCAAGTAAGAAGAAATCGAAACAAGACAACATTATCGGTTTCAAGTGCTTGGTAAAACAAAAAGGTCCAAACGATGGTCAATAAATAAATCATTGACATCCTACTTGTAATTGAAATATATACCAAAATTATACAAGCCTTTTAAGCCTGGGTTAATTCACCCTAGTTTATAGTATTGTGGTCTTCCATGTAATATCAAGCACCTGAATTGTCTCCCCTAGAGCTGCCTGTGTGATTGGACAGCACTGCACCTCTCTAAGGCGTGCAGTGCGAAACTAAACAAGGGAAGCAACTGTTTCCCCTCAGCTACTGCGTGCCATGTATAAACTTGGTGCTACATGTACAAAGTGCATTCACATAATTATGAATTATTCTCTTCATAAATTGTTAAATAATATTAATTAAATGGTATTTCAATACAAATTTATATCCCTCACAACAGAGTGACGAAAGAACTTGAACGTACATGGCAGCAAAAGTTACGAGGTTAGTAACCAGGGTTATTAGAATAACATTACTTTTCTCAGCATTATCATAAAGTATTTAATAGCAGCTTGCTAAAAGCATCTTCAAATAGGCATAAATGTAAGCTCATTTCTCAGTAGTAAAAATTGTATAAAATGCAATATTGAAACTAGAATAAACGTCATGTGATAGTATAGTATAATTCAGTCTAGTAAAATACAATATTCGAGATCAAAAATATTGTGCCCCAATCATTAAATTTATTGTTATTATTTCATCATGTTTATTGCACTTTCACAGCAAAAAAGTGACTACTCACTTGCAAAGTTTTGATGGCATACCAACGAGTACCAAGAGTGTGGTATTGAAACATACCACAGACCTAGGCACGAAAACCTTGCTCGGTCGTCTTCAACAAAAACAATTTTGATTTCTCACAAAATATATGACACGTCTTGTGATTATACAACTCTATTGTGTATCTCATACACAGATTATGTCATCACGGTAACTTATAACAACAGCCTGTTAGGTCTATATGTACATTCAACACATATCTCTCTAACTGACGTATGGTTGGACAGATGAACATACACGCAGACAGAACACGCTCACAGGCAGCTATGCTATCGAGTCGAGCCACGTTCAGTATACTGTTCCTGGACGCCATACATACGATTTATTTTCTACATTTACCAAACTTGTCATCACAATCTTGAAAAGTCACTAGCAGTGAGGGTTCTCGTTATTTCTGTAAAAACTCAATCTGCTACTATGTCTCTTACACCGCTATTAATTCAGCAAAAATGACAACAACCACTGACCAAGTGATTCTCGAATCGTCTCGTAGCACTTGAACCAACGCTCTGGTATACCAAGTCTGGTTTTAAAATTATGCACAAATTTTTTTTTAAAACATAACAGACTCACAAACTTTCATTTGCAAGACACTAGTCCTTTTTGATTATGCCTTCCCCACACACCCTTTCCGAGACGCCTTGTTCAGATGGTGAGATTCAGTCCGTGGAATGTTTAGCCAATGCTGCCGCTAGCTGACTGGCTTCCTGTTGCATACGTCGCAGCGACTCCATTTCCACGCTCTCCGTGAGCTCTCCGGCCGCTCCGTTGGTCAAAAGGACCTCCCCAACTCCAGGCTCCTCCTCCAGGACGTTCTCCACCTCGTTCTCCACCTCCATGGTCATCACCTCCAGAGACTCGCCTCCTTCCTTCGCTTCGGCCATGACGAGCGAGTCTTTGCCTTCGTCCATGACGAGACCCTCCTCTTTGCCTTCGTCCATACCGAGAGCTTCCTCTTTGCCTTCGTTCATAACCAGAGCCCGAGGTTCATCCAGGGCCATCTCATCCATGTCGTCATCACCATCGTTCAGAGCTGCAGACTCTGCCGTTATGAAGTTGCTGACCGCGGGCGAAGTCTGGTCCACCAGGCCAGCCACCTCATCCTCTTTCAGATCACTGTCTTCCACTGCGGATGGCTCCTGTTTTATCAGCATCATCAGCTCTTCTTCCCTAGAAAAAAATGAATGCAAGGTTGATGAATCCTAGATATGCATGAGCATCATTTGAGGAGAAAGATCACTCCTGAAATTGTATTTAATGTAAGCATAAAGGAATGCTCAACACAGCATGGCTTTTTAATTATTTTTCTTAATTGTGGTTTAGAACCGCTTTCAAGATTCTTTCATTTACATCACAGCTTGTCAATTTGTGGCAGGAGGAAACCCGCAACATCCGTAGTGCTGAAAGTTGCAGTAAACCTGCAAGCATCGGCTGGTACTGATAAGACCAAGGATGATAACTGCATTGCCACTCTACAGACAGCGCATCCTATCAATATTGTGTCAGAAAATTAACTTTCGCAAACATTGATGCCGGGATTTGACCTCAAACCTTTGACTTCGAAGTCCAACGTTCTACTACTGCGCTACCACCCGCCCCAGAAAGGCGAGAGTGAGTTATTGACAGCAAGAACAGTTGAAAGGAACGTCGCCTATAATAACAACTCTCCCTGCTGGGCACAGACACAGATCATGTGTTGACCAATCACGTTACCTTGACGGAGACACCTCGTCCCGGCTAAAGCTCTTCATGGACAAGTCTTCCGCACTGTCCTGGCCGGTCATCTGACTGTGGGCCGCGGTCAGTATCGCCATGCTGGCCTCACCCAGAGCAGCCTGTGGGTAACAAGTCCATAGAGTGTGGGTTTTAAGTCCACAGAATGTGGGTCATATGTCCATAGAATGGGGATTATAAATCCATATAATGTATGTCTGCGAGCCATGACTGATCTCGGCTGACATGCACTATGAACAACTGCAAGACATGATCTCTCCATATAACTGTATAACACTGGTATGCAATAGCGTGGATGGTACCCATAAACCAGTGGTATATCGAGGGTTCACTGTAATAAATACAATAATAATAGCAATAATAATAACAATAGTCCTCTTATATTGCTTATAACTCAACAGACACTGCATGTTCATAGCAATATCCTTAAACTTTTGCTAAACTTATTATTATATATTTTTTTTAAAACTGTTGGTACTGAAATGTTTCCAATAGTTTTAATAGGTCGAGTTATTTTTTCTCTCTCTGAAACATGGTGCATGTGGAAGTTTCAAGCCACACCCCCATACAGATCTGGATAGGTCCCTCAGGGGACTCAGGGAAGTCATGAGAACATACCCGCAGACTGGCATTGAGGGTGTCGTTGTACGACGCAGGGTCTGACAGAGAGGGACTCTTCATGCCTCTGAAAAGACAAAAATGCACCTCGTATCACTCACACTTTGTATGGCTTCTCACCCGATATTTACAAGATTTAAGACAAGAAGTAATTACATGGTATTTAACGTTAATTAACCACAAGTTGGTGATGGCTTCTCACCTATATGGTGATGTGTGTAGTGAGATAAATATCATATTTTCCCTTAATACGACATAACAAACATGGAGTAATTATTTCTGCAAAATGTTCTTCTTGCAGATAACTAGGATATTTGTAATTTCATACACATAAAACAGTTGGTCGAGTCTTCCAGACACAATCACACAAGCAACTTACCTTCTCTTATTATCTAGTCGTATCCATCTAGTGTTTACATGCATACTTTAGCTAATCTATTACTGGAGTCTACCTATTAAATATGCAACACAAATTTGCTTGCTTTCATATGAAACATGGATCAAATATACATCTCCAATTTATTTTGGTATTGAAATATCACATATTTATGTCCTTGGTTCAAAACTTTGGTTTGATTTGTACTTGAGAAAGCAAACAAATCCATTTAATCAAACTATTATCTCTAACATGCACTTGTACTCCGATCATTGAGATCTTGGTGAATGAAGCTGTGGTTACACTGAAAACGGTAACAAGAATATGTTCCAAATTTTGTTTGGTTCGTACACAGGAAGTCGTCTTGTTTATATAAAACAAGTGAACTAACTTACTGATGTATGAAGGGATTTCCTGGGCATTTGATATTTTGGTCAATTAGGAGAAACAATAGTGATGTGATGTGTTTGTAACGTGAGCTGATAATCTGGATTATAAGGATGACTGCACACTTAATGACCAGCGAGTACAAATCTTAATTTCCATTCCGTAGCGAAAACCAGATATACCTTAATTTTCTCAGATTCCATAAGAAATTAACATGTGAATTAATGAAGTACAGTTAATACACTTCAACATCAAAAGAGGCCGGGAGACGACTTCGCATACCTAAAATTTTAAAAGACAATTTCCTGTGCAGACACCTTTTTTTTCTCACTGTTGTGATCACACTAACAAAGTCATGTTATCGTTACAGTGCGACCGGGAATGGCATTTTGCGCTTATAACAATTTCTCACTCTCAACAATCCTGTTATTGTTATCTTGCTTGGTGTGACCACACCTTCAGTTGTTCTAAAGCCATATTCCACAGTATTTCAGTAATGAAATGGCTGGTACAGACAAACCAAGATGGCTGCCCACTTTGCATACAAGCACCATCATCTTCTATAACATGTGAAACTTTTTTTTCTTTTAACCATTGCAGAGAAGATACTGGATCCCAAATGGGGTTCAAACTCAAAACTTCAGGCCTACATTCCACAAAATGGTCACAGGCCTCCATTCCACAAAATGATCATAGGGTAACGAGAATTGTATCTTTAAGGTAACATATGGGCTACGACTCTCGTACCGCTACAAGTGTTCTGTGTAACAGGACCTAGGGGCCATGTTCCTGAAGCGATAGCATACGTAAGGACATACTGTAAGTAGTTAAACATTCATGGAGGAAAATTTGTATGATCCTGATACAGTTTTCCTCCATGAAGGCTTAACAAGGATGTTCCGTATTCGATTGCCTCAGGAAAAGAATAAATTAATGGTAACAATTAGAGGCAATGCTGCGGTGAATTCATGTTCATGCAATAATTGTTTTTATTAAAATTTGTAAAATAATCATAAAATTAAAATCTTCTCGGATTCAATTCATGCAGCTAACTTAACCTGAAAGAGAATCACGTCATAGTCCTCTACTAAAGAAGTACAGCAAGCAGGATTTCAAGCAAGGGGATAAGCGATGGGAAAGAGATTCCCAATCGGGGGTCTATCTACGCCACCCCCACATGTGGCCTCGGTCGACACAGAGTGCTCTCTCTACGGTGGCTCCATCTACTTGCCAGTCGGGCGGACATGTTGCAGACAAGAAAAGTGCTTACTGTGCAGCCGACTCAGTTTCGTGATACTTTCTGGGTCGTCCTCGTGTCAAATGTCGGCGCCTTATAAACTCAAAGTCATCCACCATCCAAAATGATCCGAAATCATCCTCATATCTTACAAAGCATTTATGCAGGGACAAGTTGGTGCGAATAGCGTTCTGTGCAACAAACAGAGGAGGAAGAAGAAAAGGTAGTCTGAAGTTTGAAAAATGTTAGCGGCAAAAGGAAAGACCAGCCATGACCTGTTTTGAAGATTTCTCGTCAACACAGCTGCCTGTACAGAAGAAAATGCTTTGTTTAAAAAAAAAAAAAAATCATCTTTTTTTTTTCCATTTTAGATCTGGTCACACTTTTGCATTCTCTGCAAGGGAGGCAACTTGTCACACGAGAACTCTTCAATCTGAGGAGAATCAAAGCACAGAAACAAAGGTAGCATTTAGCAACCTACCCGCTCAATTTTTGAGGTCTCCGTTTGTAGAATTCAACCTCGTCGACAGTCCATACTGCGCCTTTAACATTCTCAACTCTCATAAAACATTTGTGAAGACTAAGGTTGTGGCGCACAGCATTCTACACAGAAACATAAAGAAATCCTTTTACTACATGTAGGAAGACTACGAAACCAAAGTGGGAGTTTAGAAACCAAGACCCCTGCTTCAAATTACCGGAATATAATACTCCAAATATGTCAGAAAGTTGGCTTGATAACGATCTAATCTAATAGTTTTCATTGTTTTGGTTGTCGTTACTCGAAAATGTCTGAAATGCACATATAGATATTTTTAATTCATCATTTTTGAAAATGCTAGTCTTTCTAGAGTGAAATTTAGTTTACATCCTTTTGGTTATGGTGTGTAGGAAAGCTGAGGGTTCATAAGTAAGCAAACAGGAGAAAATGGTCTCCTGTATGACAGAAAACAATCTATTATTTATGAATGTTCCATTTACCGATATTTGAAGCAGAGATTGGTTTGGAAACATGCATATAATACACTTTATTGTGAAATGTTTGCATATCCCATAAGCAAGAAAGATTATTCTAAATGTCAATTAAATGTACTTAATCAGCCTCAATTCAAACTATGAAAAGAGCTTTGATTTGAGCTTTCCATTATAAAAAATAAACAAATTTCCTTTTGCTATTTTCTCTCACTATATTGCCCCAAAATAAGTATTCATTCCGTAATTATTTTCATAACTAATAAAAAATAACTAAAATTAAGAAGCATGCAAATTAACACCTAATAATGATATATGTAATCTAAATTGATTGCTTTGGCAAACCTCTTCACAGATATATTAATTCTATGGGAAGATCATGCTATCTACATATTCAAATATAATAGTTCCTACTTTTTCTGGTATCTAACAGTGCTCCAAGACTGACAAATCAATAACATAAACAATACAAATTAAAATAATAAAATAAACAAATAAATTGATATTTATTATCTACAATCTCCACTATCTCCACAAAATGTACTTGATACTGTATTAAATTCAACCTGTAGAGATATTAATAGTAAATCTAATTTTCAATCAAGAGGACAGAAAATTTGTTTATTCTCACCCATATAAAAACTGTTATTTTTATAACACACTCGAACAAGAATAATCTCATCTCATTAATATTTATGTATGAAATTTGAAAATATTTCTATTATATGAAAGCCAACTAGAATATTGTACAGATCTTATACCAAATGAATATGAAAGAATTCTGAAGAATAATTCATAATTACTTCATAGCTAACTTTTTTTCAGACTGCAAACTAAAGAAACTGAGTAAATGTCTGGTGCGTTATGAAATTAAGTGAAGTTAAATAAAATCTCAAAAGTTATCTCCCTTGCATTAGTATTTTCACTCATTAGATGCTGTTTATTTCCTATTATTGTTTTTGGAGCACTGCACTGCTGAAACTAGATATCCTACTAAACTGTTGCTACAACAAAGTCCATGTATCTGCCGCCTACAAAACATAAGAGTGGATTTCTACTTGGGAAGTAAAAACACATTATTCTATTACATCTACTACCTGCTTTGCATTTGGAGATTTTGTCGAGGCAATCTACAAATGCTTGTTTGCCACAACCCAACTTGGTTCTGGTTTTTAACATAAGGGGGCTTCACATTATCCTGAAAACTTGGTCTCTGTTCCACGAATCGATCACAACTCACTATACGGGTACAGGGAGCTTCCACACTCATAGTGCTACGATTGTTTTGCGGAACAGGACCCAGGACGTTACTTTTACAATACTGTAAAAGACTTATATTTTGTGGACGCAAATTTCGCGCAAATGCTACAATTGACATATTCGCGGGAATTAAATTACGCGCATTTGCCACCCAAAAAAATGGGGAAAAAATATTCACTCACATAATGAACAAAAGTACTACTATAACGTGCTCACCGGCGATTACGAACGCAACTAG
>JAUTBT010060743.1:0-14784 GCA_032361225.1 Lepetodrilus schrolli | reverse complement strand
GTTAATTAGTTCACCGTCACGTATGGGTGAAAGATTCCCGCTGTGACGTAAAACAAAAATTCACTCACTCACTCACAAGAAATACACACATATAGATGTTGAACTTGAGCACTTGTGTAGAGAATAAAATGTAAAACTATAAGAAATAGTTTTAAGCAAAGTTTGATAATTTATTAGTCCTTGCCAATACGATTTATGACTATGTATTTCGATTTCCGAAAAATTTTCTTTTTTATTTCTTTTTACATTTCGTTTTAATTTATACTTTCAAAAATGTTTCTAAAACATCATTACAAAAACATAGAAATAATTACCACAAAAACGTCTTTTACAACTACTATTAACTAACATAGATAGTATTAATAACAAATAGTGAAGCTAAGATTGCTTTAATTTAAACAAAGAAAAGAAAATGTCTTACCAAGTCCTGGAACGGCCAAGAGTAGAACTTGGATAAAGGTTTTCTTGAACGTGTGGTAATCCAAAGCAAACGCAGACTCAAAGATGAGTACCGGAAGGAAGACGTACAGGATGATGTGGGGGTCTGCGTTGGCGACCTCCACATACTCGTGGAGTGCCGGCACTTGCCCGGACAGCATGCCAAAGAGGACCCCTATGAGTAGCAACACCACCGTGTATGGGAGGTTTAACTTGGTGATGTGGAGGAACTGGCGGACCAGTGCTTCAAGGAAAAGAAAAAGAAATAATAAAACCCATCGCGTACGGTCATCTAATCGATTATCAGTCCCCGATTGAGGTTATGAATTTTGTATATATTTTTTTTTTAGTACTGTGCCATTTAAATCGTGCTCAACTCAAGGTTTTGTTCACAACCCGCCATATAAAACTTTAGTTCGAGCATGAAATCGTACTCAAAAGTTTCGTAATCTTGAGGCCAGAGCTTTCAATTATCACTCTATAGTCTATAACTAGCTTTATTTATAGCCCTATATACATGTCCTCTATTGGCGCTACCATCGGTATATCATGCAACTATATCGTCGATGGCAAGTTCCATCTTGCGTCGAATCCCCCCGTGTGAGCATACATCCGATGCGTTTCCACTCGTACGACCAATCGAACTAGACTCGTCATACGATCGATCGACCCGTGTGAGCGAGCCTTAACCAAATAGTACAAGATAGTATAATGGATAATATATGTTACTAGTATATTATGTCAGTGCCGAACCATCGGTAGATAGCGCTGCCGCACCTACTGCATCAAGAAGTGCATCACCAAGAAGGATTTTGAAAGACAAGATAACAAATGTTCAAAGTGAAAACAAATCCTTTTTATACGGCTACCTAAAAATGTTCTCAGTCTCAGTATAACTGAGAATAGATGACAAAATGTAATTAAGGGCAGACAACTCTTGACTCGTAGAAAGCCAACAGTATATACGCTCTTCTCATCTGCAGTCTTGACAAAACAAAGGGCGCATTGTATCTACCAGACGTTGAGAAGGGATGATACACTGGGCGTACTGCACGACGTCTTGAAGAAGCTGGACAAATTTCATTACAACCCCAAAAAATCTCACCATGCCTATTTCATAGCAACCAATGTACACGTGGGTGCTATGAGGTCTGCAAAACCACAGTAATAGAATCATCCAGGACGACCCCTTGACCCTCAATCAAAAAATATACGCTGGGTGTCATCCTCGCACCGTAGGGGTACGTAATTCCGTTCAGGCCTCACTTCACGTGGTACCAGTGAAGTGAGTTCTGAACGGAAATAAGTACCCCTGTGGTGCGAGGATGGCTGCATGGGCGAAGGCTCTACCAATACTAAGAGTAGGCCGAGAATAAACGTGGTGGAAAACAGGAAACTTCAAGGAATAATTAAATAATTCTAGGAAACTACAGATCAGTTAGCCTGACGTCAGTAAATGATGTGGACGTTATTCAGAACAGAACGGAACAGAACAGAACCTTTATTAACTTATTATTTACATATTATGCGAGTACCTCAGCATAAGTTGGTTGGTTGGTTGATTTGGGGTTTTGGTCTTTTGAGAGAGAGAGAGAGAGAGAGAGAGAGAGAGAGAGAGAGAGAGAGAGAGAGAGAGAGAGACCATATTATGGGTTTCACAAGAAACCATCTTGTGACCAAACTTGCACGTTTTCACAGCCCTGCCAGAATGGGGTTATTCAAGGACAGATCATCCATCCATATCACTGAACTGTTAGAGATGTTGGGCCAGGAAGTCGTAAAGCGGAAGTAACGTTGATGCCGTGCCATATATTTAGATGTTTCTGTTTTAGCTGGGTAGACCTTGTACGATCCGACATCTACTTTAGCCAAACAGGCCCATGGTTTAAGATACAGTTTGAGTACGATGTCATGCTCAAACTCAAATTTTTAATAGGGACTTGCGAAGGAAACTTTGAGTTGTGCATGAAAACGGCTACTCAGCATGATGGCGTTGTCCCTCCGACAGAAATGATAATATTGCGAGCTACTGGAAAATGATCATCACTATAGCTGTCATACGACATTAGGTTGGCCGAGTCTTCATACATATACATGTCCGGGTTGACGATCTCGTAGATAGATCTACACACACGGGGGAGTACGCGGTGGAGAAACGAGTCAGAGGTGCATGTACGTAAACTTTAAAACCCCATTCAGCAGGTGTATAGCGAGGTCATGGCAAGAAGGTTAAGAAAACCCCAGCTACTTCCTGTATGAAGCGACACAACTATGGTAACCTTAGGTAACCTTAGGTGGCGGTGGGGTTTACTGCTTTGACAGTCGCCTTCCAGCTTAGCTGATTTCGGCAGACTGGTCCCTCCTTGGGACGCATATGTCTCACAGCATGGAGCTGGAGAGCGTTGTGCGGTATGCTGTGAAAAGTAAATTTATATAGTAACGTCAGAACTACATTTCCAGGCGCATGCAGAAGCTTGTGGACACTGTCCTCGAGTCACAGCGTTTCTTCGAAGACTACGCCAGACAGAAAGAAAGGGACGCGGATAAATACAACGAGAAAGAAGCGCCGCCAGTGTTCAACAAACGCCTGTTCATTGCTTCCGGATCCGTCGTCATAACTAGCGAAGCCAGGAGAATAATGGCCGGAAATGCTCTGGAAACTCCGGAAAGTAAACCGGGAAAGCTGACAAAGTCGGAAGTCATGGTCATGCGCAGTGTGGTAGATGGTTTGAAGTTGATACACAAGGGGCATGATTACATCAAGGACGCGTTGAGTCACGTTATAACGTTTGAAACGTACAAACCCTTTCAGTCCATCAAGAAACGACCTCATGAAACGTGTCTGTCTTGCTACTTCATCGTCCAAGGGGCTGTCGAGGTGACATATGACATGAAAATGTCTGGAACTCGAAGTGTGTACCAACCAAACATCATCTACAATCACGGAACTGGGGAGTTCCTGGGCCTCGTATCATCGGAGGGACTCAGTGAAGACTTATCTCCCCCTGGCACTATTTACACTAATGAGACGTGTGTGTTTCTCAGGATTGACCGAGAGAAGTTCCATAAGATGGTCGCCCAGTATTCCCAAGCATTTGATGAGGAGAAACGCGCTTTCATGACTAGTAGCAACTGTGTGCTTTCACAACTGCCAGAGGAAACGAAGGAAAAAATATTGGATAAGATATATAAACAGGTACCTTTAGTATACGCTGTTCTTTTTATTCTTCATGATGTTTCTCTCTTCTTCTTCTTCTTCTTCTTTCTTCTTCTTCTTCGTCTTCTTCTTCTTCTTCTTCTTCTTTTTTTTACTACTGTTATTAACAGCCGTATTACACCAATCAAAAGCAAGACTCATGGTTTGATTTCAGGAAATACCCCCAAATCGGCAGGTCCTTCGACAGGGTGAATCTTCGGATTACATATTCTTTGTGTATTCAGGTAGGACCATTATTTTTAGCCAATATCTCTCATATAGGCGTGTCCCTATAGACAACAAGTAGAAACTGCCTATTAACGTACTTGAGATGCCTTCCCATGTACATGTGTGCTATGATCTTGATAGTGTTCCTATTCCAGGACGGCTCCTGTTGTACAGAGATGTATACATACCCGAGGCGGAGCAGATGTCTACTTTTCTTCTAACGACAGCGGAACGAGGTAAACCGGAAGACGTTAACCAGCTCCATCACATGTATAACTACACACATGATTATGTGAACACGTTGTAGCTCATTTAAAAGCATACGACCAAATTTGAATTATATATCCAAAGAAAGTTTTCTTGTATATTACGTACGTATAGCAGATAAAAGTTAATCCAAAAGTATATCGTAGAACCAATTTTTGTTTACTGAATATGATGCCACCCACATGACCAGCTGCTAGTTGGTTGAGCTCGGTTGATGGTACCAGCATAAACTGTCAAAATATTAACATGGCTCAAATAAAGCTACTGAACCTCCAGTACGGCTGGTCGTTGATTCCCTTTTATGCCTACCAGAAATAATCAAGTCCGCAGAAACACTCACGGCTTTCAAAATAGGTGTTGAAACCCATCTTTTCAAGATCTATTACCATGGCCTGCTGTGAACAGCACGTGACCACTTTAAAAATTAATCGAACATTTTATTCTATTTATTTTTTAACCCTATTCTTTTTTTAACCCTATTCATCATTTAAAAAATGTCCACTGCCATATGCGGCGCTATATAAATGCATCTATTATTGTTATTATTATTATTATTATTACGTCATCAAGCAGACAGAGTAAAAATCTAATCAAAATTGAAAACCAATAGCATTACATCCTGGTTAAGTGTAAAGTATGTGTTGTTAATTTAGGAGGTTTCTTTGGAGAGGAATGCATCCTCGATGGACAGGCTGGCTCCTGTACATCTGTGACAGCAACTAACACCGTAATTTTCAAATTACACAAGTAAGTCTTAAACCATGATCGTCAAACTGCACAATTGTGTGTTTGAGAAACCCACTAACCAGAATAGCTTTTGCTTTGAAGGACGTTGCTTTGAATGTAAAAATTGCTTGCCATATATAATGTATATGCGTAGATATATATTGGGGATAGGAAAAATTAGCACCATTTTGGCGATAAAGTAATTTGTCCTTTAAGGTATCTTACAATTGAACCATCGCAAGTATTAGTAGATCAATGACATTAAGCATTGCGTGCGTTGTTTAGATCAGCATTTAAGGTGGTGAGTAAAGACCTACTGCAACGAGTAGTTCTGCAGAACAGACACGACTACCCGGATGATGAAAAGTTGCGAGAACGAGGCTACAATGCCCACAGGTGGAACGACTTCAAACACAGTGCTATCAGGGGTCTGCTGACAGAACGAGGAAGCCTGCAGTACTTACGTACTGGGGAGAGGGGAGCTGTCCACACCAGACCACCGACTGCATGGTTTGTAATTATAGAGGGGTAGGATTCGCAATCATCCTATAGTGGACAGAATAGCAATATCATGATCAATACTAGTCTGTGTCACACCCTGTTCTCACCAAAATCCTCCTATTCAAAATTTCCTCCTAGATCAGTTAAGCAAGTCTAGATTACTGGAGAACAGGAGATCAGAGGGTAAAGAATTTCATGGGCTCCTTTCATATACGGTAGATCAATACCTACAGGTTAAATAAATTAGATTGGAAACTGTCTATTTCATGTAGATGAAATTGTTTAAGCTGACTCACTTTATAAAAAAAAATAACAAATAACATAAAGAAAATATATATAAAATATTTAAAAACAAAATTATATATATATTTCTAAGAATCAGTGTCAGGCCAATCCTCGCATCCCAGGGGTATTTAATTCCGTTCAGGACTCACTTAATGTGGTATACTGGCACACATCTAGAATGAAACTGGCGCCAACAGTCAACCAATGAAATAATGTTCCCGATGAATTTGGTGTATAAATCGATCCAATGAAATACATTTTGTTATCGTTCTGTTTATAGCTGATAAACTGTTTGCGCAAGTTTCTCTCTAGTTGTGTGCCAGGGGTACCACATGAAGTGAGTCCTGAACGGAATTAAGTACAGCTAAGGCGCGAGGATGTATCAAGCCAAGCTGGTTCGTGTATAAAACACGGCGTAACTATGAAGTACCTTTAACTTCAACCGTAACCATTGGTAAGGCTGGCGTTACGGTTCGTTATCACGTTTTTAGCCCGCCAATATACAATGTTATTTCTGTATGGAATTACATAAGTACTGATGAATTATCATGAATATATGTAGATGCAGTTAAACATATCGTAACTACCCTTAAACAATCACTGTCATTTTACCAGCATTTTGGTAATAATTTTCAAACAACAGTGTATGCAAATTTCTGCACTTTTTTACATTCTAGCGAAAGAAACAAAGAGAACATGTACAGGTTTCTCGCCAAGGGTGCGCAATATGAACCACTGCGCGCGCGCCAGATGTCAAAGGGCAGCGCTTCCGGCATCATCCCCAGCTCACGCGCTACTTTCCGCCCTCGCACGGCGATTGGTTTACGCCATAGCACCCGCACCTCAACTAGATTTGGAGTTACTAAGGACAGTGAAGAAAGGGGTAATATAGCACGTGTTACAATTCCATCTGGTGACATCATCAGTCATCAGCAATGTTAGCTACTGCGGGCGACTACTAAAATATACCTACTGGTGTCATTTGAAAGCATCTAATCATTCGAATCTAACTATATGCTTACAGCCTAAAGGATACATTCTTAGGCATATGTTAACGTGAAATAAAGTGTGTGTGTGTGTGTGTGTGCGTGCGTGCGTATGTGTGGGGATGGGTTGGGGGTGGGGGGTGTATGCGTGGGTGTCTATGATGTGTGCACGCGTGTGTTGAAAGAACTATTCCGACACTAATCCAATATCTATTTCCTAAACAAATTAGGAATGGATAGGATTTAAACATAAGAGTATATACATGTTTTCTTCAGACGACGATGATAGTGACTCGACAAATGGATCCTTTACACATATGCCGTCAGACATGGCACGTGTTCTTGCAAAGCATGTAGGGAAGGTAACCATGAGAACACAATTTTATATATCCAACCATGCTGTTTCCGTCGTGCAATATAGGTGTTGCGTTAATTCTAGTAATATTCTGACAACAATCCCCCTCAGTTAATATTCAAAAACTATAAGCGTCCACTCTCACAATGGCCATAATTCTTTATTCTATCATTTCTTTTATCATACGAGTCCATGAATATTCTTTGTCTAAATAAAGTATTGATAATATTGTTAATGTTAATGACATTTGATACTTAAGTTCTTGATAATACATGTTAATATATTTTCAGCAACTGTCTAAGGAGAAGATTCAACAGTTACTAAAGGTAAGTAAATGCATCCCAGGGTTTGATTCAATTGCAAGTAATTAACTCTGAAATAAATGTCCGTAAAGAATTGGAAGATGATTGGCTATTACAAAGTAGTTTGAAATATCAACAAATAAACTAGTTTTCATATACCGGTATAAACGTGCAGTTTCCATCACGAGTCTTCGAGCCGTTGTATACATACGAGTGGTACTACATACATATTCTGACAATAACAACAAAGAACTATATTTTTATGGGATACTAGTACCGCAAACTGCTTGCTAAAACTTCCTCTGATTTGTATTTGTTAACCTTTCCTACAGTAGTGTATCAGGAATATTGCTACCATGATTACCAAAACCTAAATAGAAATAACCGAAGGAATTTTTTATTTTTTATTTATGGTATTTCCCCATGTGTGTATCGTCGCCTTTGTTACAGGAAGGAGATTGTAAGGAACTTTTGAAACTCTTTGACGAGAGTAGTGAAATAGGGAGACAACTCCGCCTGGCTATGGATGGACCGTGCGGCCAGGACGGATTTACAGTAAGTAATATATATATATAATAATAATAATAATAATAATAATATATTAATAATAACAATAATAATAATAACAATAATAACAATGCTAATAATAAGAATTAATATGTATAATGCGCCAGATCCACCACCACCACTTCTAAGGCAAGCTCAAAGCTATTTTATTATCCCCTGTCAATTATGCTATGTGTAGTCAATATTCCTCCATTAGGATTATACAAGATGGAACGCATGATGGTGAGAACGATAATACTTACAATCTACAGCTGTAAAATTACAACTAAACAAACGTTCTACTGCATTTGTGATTTTATTTCATTATTAAATATCAGTAATTATATAGGTGTTGCGTTTAGATAGTTCAGACTTCAGCTATTATGTATAGCAGGCATTCAATAATCTCCATAAAGTAAGCATACATCATCCACAGTTGCAATGTATGCCACGAAAATATTCTGTACTTTGTAGAAAACGACAGTTTTAATGACGATGACGACTGATGACATCGTGAGGAAGGCCAAGGAACTTGCAGAAACCAAGAGAGAGAACCGCACCAATGACTTCAACGACGATGTCATTGAGTAAGTTAACATCTTATCTGTTAAGTTAAACAGAAGTTAGTGGTATAACATCAACTGATCGAGCTGGCTGTACTAATAAATTGATGGTGATGCACAATTTGTTCACGGGTCATGGTATAGTACATCCGGCAAGGTGCAGAATTCTACAGTTTGCTATTTAACGAACTAGACACTCACATGTCTGATGAAGAGCACATGTTTACAGGTGGAACACCGTCCTCCATGATGAGAACAAGCACGCCAGAGAGCAGATCGCCGCGGACAGATTCAGAGTAGCACACCTCCGGAGGAAGATCCGGGCGTCCGAGAAGAGAAGAGAGTCTCTCCGTGCAGCCAAACAAAATCTAGAACACAAAGAATCTCAGTCGCAGCCGAAGAAATTTGCATTTGATGAGTCTGTTGATAGCCACCAAAGTAGAAAGTCAGAACAGAGTCAGCTATGGACAAGGCCCGATCAGGTCATAGAAGAGACATGTAGATCCAGCCGTATTTATTGATTTAAACAATATATATTTCCCTTTAAATATTTTATAATTTCGTATACAATAGGAACTAGCTTTACCAAATGATGAATTATGAAAGTGCGCGTTTGTTCATGCTATTCGTTGTTCTCCTTAAAAATAATAATTTGCTTTTAACATTGTAGAATACAGTTGGACTAGAAGTACGGGTGCCTGTGGGGGACATATCCGGGCGGTATCGTAAAACATCCGACAATAGCCAAGAAACAGCCTCTGATCGACGCAGAGAGGATTTTGCGGAAAACCAGACTAAGGTAAGGATGACAAATATGCATAGACTCTATATTTTTTAATGTATTCTGAAATACACTGTATATCAACCACTGAAATGGGTACATTTTGATATGACTAGATATTGTTCCAGGTGTCGAGAGAGAGGCCCTCTAGTGCTCCTATGTATCTCATGTACCCACCTCGGAGCACCAACATAAGTATCACACCTAAGCAAGGTAATACACAACTGTTCTTCTCTATCGTATTTAAGTGCATATCAATTCCATAACACGGCATACATTCCTTGAATCACTTCTCCTCTGGTTACAGACGTACCGATTAAATTCTCTCCCAAGAAGAGCACGCCAAGAGGAAGAGGGCCCGCTCTTCTGAGCAGGAATCAAGTGAAACCACCTATGATTGTCAGCCGAATGAATTCATCCAGGACCCAGACTTCTGCTGATACCAGACCATCTCATACAGTCAATAGGCCGAGACCCGTGCGATCATGACGGGACGTAGGCCTACATGTAGCTTAAAAACACAGCCGCCATGTTGTCGCCGATGTAATTACGCGGCTCACCTCGGGACTACTTCCACTTTGCTCCAGTAATACTCTCGGCACTCGCACTTGCCCAGATTCCAGGATATTGGTGATTAGTCGTCGTCCGCCTCACCACTAATCGCATAGAGAAGAATGCGCGGAGGGCCTATTTTACACTCTTTAGTAAACAATGATCATTTATCATTTGAGAGTGATAAATTACAGTTAGGAATTAATTTCAAAATTATATGTAATTAGAAACCATAATATAGTGATGATTGTCTTAGTATTTATCAACCGTCTACTGAAAATATGGTAATATTTATGTTGATTATATTTCAACTACACGTTATCAGAGACTCTGCTACAGTATTTAAATGAATGTGTTTAGATTTTGCAAACATAAAATGCCATCTTCGTCGTCAAGTTGTGAAAGTAATAGTTAGTATGTGCGTGAAACTTGCGATTTGCTGCAATATGTCATCATAGAAGCAATTTCAAGTGGATCACCCTGTAGGCAGAGGATGGAGGGAGAATGTGAACGAGGTGAAATAAAAGCTAACTTATAAATATGATATATTCCTTCTGTACCCGCTTTCGAGCATATGAGGACATTGTAGATAGAAAGCTAAAATTGTTGTTCCTATTTCATTAAATATTTATCCTTGAAAAGAAAACCCACATAAATGTGATTAATGGCCATATCTCATACTTGTACATTAAAAACTGACGGAAGTTAACCATATATTACTTTCGTTCTTACAAATCAGTTATCTACTTGAGATGAAGAGTATTAGTGGAGATATGAATGTGTTTGTTAATCGATTGGTTTTAATATTCATGCTAATTGCAATTGCTATCAGTACCCGTTCATCTGTGGCCTGCCAGTAGTTTTACACAGCTTCTTGTCTATGGCAGCAAACATTTTGCCGAACAAACGGCATCCAGCATATTCTTCCGGAAGTATACTGTTATTTCCTTTTTTCATTGATAAGCTGTTTGGCCAACAAATGTCTTTTCCACACATCACTGTTAATGAATGAAACATTGTAATGTTAACCAAAGGTATGCGTGCCGTTAGTTAACCCGGTGATAAAGTGGACGATTAAAAATGGTGTATGTCATGGATTGTTAAGGATAAATTGGCAAACCGTCGGTTTTATCTGGAGAATTATTTCCAGATTTAATGTATGCCTACTTCCAATTCACCGATCCACATCTACGACACTGTCATGCCTCCGTCATAGCTCGATAGAAAATCTTCCAGAGGACGATCGCTAGCATTCTCACGATCTATATTGACAACATTTACATATATGTCTTAGGGCGAAAATCAGCAGATAAGTGTCTAGGTGTTCAGATTGAAGATTTATCATTTTCTTTTAGAATATTATTTAACGTATAAACAAGTTCAGTATTAGCCTAAGGCAGTTACTACGGCCCGGCGTCGCCGCCCGGGAGTTCCTGGTGCCCGTAATAAAGAAGTGCAAGAATAGTTTTAGTGGGAAAGGCAGCGAAAGATAATGATTCCAAAACAGGTAGAGCGAGGAGACACTCACATTTCTATAGGCACAGTCATTGTTTTACCTGGGGTGGTTTCTTTATCATTGCATATTTAAATGAGCATCGCGATTCAATATCTTCAGTCATCGCTCCGCAAGTAGAGGGTGCGGTTCCAAAGAAGCAACTGTGAATAATGGCGAACGGTACAGTCTCCGGCATGATTGTGAAAATATCCTTTTTAGCGCTTTTATTGGCAATTTATCAAGTGCACGCCGTCACCTTCAAGTTTGAAGCGGAGGACTTCGCTCTTGGAGACGGCACCGTCAATACCAGAGTACCGGCATCCAATGGGAAGTCCCTCCTGCGTGGAAAATTCGACAAAGGGACGATTTACAAGGCGTTTTGTATGAAGGATGCAGGTGAATTTCAAATCCTTGATGTAAGTTTCTCAAATGACGGAAATACAAAGGACATTTTTGAGGTCTTTGTGGACGACGTATCCTACGGAATGGGTGAAACGCTTGCTGAAACTAACTTTGGTAAATTGTGGGATAGGTTCACGATTGGTGGACCATTCCCGAAGATGCGTCTTGACGCTGGTGCCCACATACTTAAGATTGTCTTACGCGAGACCGATAGCTTTGGTATGGAGTTTGACTATATTAGGGTGGCAGCGTTAAACTCCGACATGAAAATGTCGGACTTCCTCTGTAAAGTGATCTGTGTGGACGACGACGATGCCATCAGTCCCCTGATCACCAACGCGAACATCCGCAAGGCTGGCGTCACCGTCGACATGCAAGTCTCCACGTGTCCCGTCAACAGCAACGTCAAAGTCAGGTTCTACCACAACTTGGCCACGGCCTTCAGACTGGAGGCCATACGGCCAAATTATAGGTAACAATTTAACATCAGAATACATGTATTTCCTAAATGTATTAATCTCTTGACTGCAATAATGAAATATTAATATTACGAAGTAAGGTTTGCATTTATAAGCCGAGCAGTCACAATTGTGACCCTATGTTATGGCAGAAAACAACTAAGACATTAATGGGAAGGATAAAGGATGTTAGGGTATACTAGTCTGTGTTTCGAGGATTTACGTAGCGAGGTGACAATATCTGTGGATCGTTGTGAGTATGGCACAGGTGCTGCGAAATCACGATACGACCATTGAAGTAGCTTGGCCCCCGTTTTACAACGACATCCTAAATTTAGGAGCTCATAACTTGTTACGAGGTGATAATTTTTAGGACTGGTTTAAGAGCTCCAAAATAGTTAAGAGGCCGTCGTGAAACGGGGGGCCTGGTGTATATTGAGGTTTACGTCACTTACTGCTATAGTAAAATATAGTGTACGCCCTGATTTAGGCCCGGACTACAGTACGACCCTGGACGACGACTTTAAACTAGATCACCTATATTTATTGTTACTATCCAATATTAATACTCTACTCGGCACAGGAAAACATATCGAAGATCCCTCTACGGATCCCTCCAGCACCTAATAGGACATCTATACGCCTACACCTCGACGTCATACATAGGAAACATCCGGGACAAACGATGCGTAGGTGTCTTATTACAATCCTGGAGGGATCCGTTTAAATATCTTAGATATTGTTTTTGGCTGTACCCGTCCGTTATATATTTATGTATAACAATCCTGAATTTCTAGAACGTTCCTGGACGATGGTCTGGACTCCATGACCAAATGTGACCTTCCAGTGACACTGTGGAAATACGCCGCATTCACGGCCTCGCCTGGACTTGATGGAGCGTCTATCAAACTAACTTCCGGTCAGGCTGCCGTTACTGTGAAGGACTCCGGGCACGGTGCATCTGAAGTAGATGTCACTTTCTCACTTGAAGGCCCTAAGGCCGGTACCTACCTCTCCAACATTGGTTCAGTACTCGCCCTGAAGGTTCCACAGGCCACCCAAGGACTGGAGATCTCTTTGCGATACAAGAAGGGCGGCACTGACTTCTGGAGTGAAGATAAGACCTTCACATTTGCGTCTGGTATTGACACGGCAACATGGACCATTCCAGATTTCACCTGGAATGAAGGTCAAGGCAACCATATTCAGCTGTCTATCCCATATAACGTTGCTGTCGAGTATATTGAGCTAAAGAAACGGGAGGAAGCAGGCGAAATAGTGGATGTGTTATGGACAAGTGATGCATATGTAATCGAGGGTGTCAATTACGATTTCTGGTGGATGTCCCCTTCTGTAATGACCGTCAAATGGGACACTGGGTCTGGTCCAAAGCTAATGTTCTACAATTACATCCGGGTTAAAGCATCACTGATACCTGGCCCTGACTCTCAGAAAGTGGAAATATTTACCTTATTCCAAGATGGCCGCATTCGTATGGTACCAGTTCCTCTCGAAGGACAAGACAGCGTTCCATTTGGATCCTACTTTGTGCTTGGACAACCAGATGATAGTCACGTGAGACCTAACTCACCAATCGAGCACGTGGAGGTGGACGTTGACACGCTAGAATTCAAAGTGTCGTTTTACTCTGGGCAAGCTCAACTGTTCCTGTTCATTCTACAGGACAAGACCGTTTTGAATGTCAAATTAAACGATAGATTCTACGATAAAAATCCAGATCACAGTCCTTTCATGCTAATTCAGTCGCGCTATATCGCTGATGGGATGTCCGAGATCGACCATGTCGCTGCCGATGGTGGAGTTGTGAAACACTTGAATGACTTTTCTCAGAATGTGGTGATGAATGGAACCTCGTTTGTGTTCTACAGACGATGCATCTCCCATCTGAATACCCAGAGCGAAGGGCTGGAGGTTCACATGCTAGGCCCCTAAACCACAATAAATATATGTAATTTAATAGATTTGTCTGTTTCGCTTGGAGTCGGACATCTCTTAATGAAATATTTATTGACATTAAATCTAAAGGATTTTATAAAGCGGAAACGATGTTTAGACAGTAAAATAAGATTACATTGATCTTCTAAATCACGATTGTATTAGTTTAGAAGTAAATAAATATTATTCAAATACTAGTATTCGTTTGACGTTTTATATGATGCAGTCCTCTTCTTGAAATATCCAAGCATCATGGAATATTGAGGCCACTTTAAAGAACAAAGACAGTGCACAATAAACAAATATGAATTGTAAGGACACGTTGACATCGCAAAATACGAAGTTGCTGGACATGGACAACTCGAAGCTGCCGCACATAAAATACACTGATTCTAGTTGAATTACTGCACATAAAATACACTGATTCTAGTAGAATTACTGCACATAAAATACACTGATTCTAGTTGAATTACTGCACATAAAATACACTGATTCTTATGGTATTACTGCACATAAAATACACTGATTCTAGTAGAATTACTGCACATAAAATACACTGATTCTTATGGTATTACTGCACATAAAATACACTGATTCTAGTTGAATTACTGCACATAAAATACACTGATTCTAGTTGAATTACTGCACATAAAATACACTGATTCTAGTTGTATTACTGCACATAAAATACACTGATTCTAGTTGAATTACTGCACATAAAATACACTGATTCTAGTTGAATTACTG
>JAUTBT010060732.1:0-14784 GCA_032361225.1 Lepetodrilus schrolli | reverse complement strand
CGTTCACCGACGATTAGCAACGATTGCATAACGCGTTTGGCGATGGTGTAGCAATGGTCCAGCGATGGTCAGCGTTCACTAGCATTACGCGTGCATTTGCGCTGATCGCCAAGGTGTGACAGAGCCATTAAGCTTGTTTGAATCTGGCAGTATGCTACGTGGACAAACACTAATGACAAATATATTGATATTTTGCAATGTTTCACTTTTCAACCTGCATTCACAGTGTAGTTTCTCTTCTGATACCTATAGCTGTTGTTTCTATACAAGGCACCAATTATATTGATGTATCAATATAAAACCATTTATTATTCATCACATAGTGTGTGTACTGATAATAATACTGACTGTTTTATGTACTGTGTACTGTGTATGACATACTGTAGTGGTGTACTATTGTAGTTATCAACAGATAATTCACAGATAATGGATTTAATAAGTCGTTTAATTACATGAATTGTTCGCAAACTGGTCTATGGAAACGAAAACTTCTATTTCTCTTTGAATTTATTGAAATAAAACACAAGGCATGTTTCAACATGATTATTTTTTTTTTTATGCATATCAGAGTTTGACAAGGAGTTATCTTATCTTGAAATGTGACTCATAAGTGTGCAGTGTGACATCCTGTAGTATATCAGTCACAGGGAGCGGAATCTGTGCACTGTCAACACATGCCACGGAATGTGTGTCACAGTGACACATCCTCCATTGTCTGTGTTGACCATTGACACTGTCTGACTGCTATGAAGTAATGGTGATGATATTTACAGACTTTACAATGCAATGGAATAGGTTATCATTATTAATTATTATTAATGGTACTGGAACATCTAGTTTTAATGGCATTGTTCATGCTACATGTATGTATGACGGAAATTGCATTTCTCAAAACATATTTCAAATTATACATTTTATGTCAAAATTGATTACATGGCTTTGAAGTTTTTGACTGATCTTTTTTCCCCCCATTCAAGTGTTTCCATGCTAGAGCCCAGAGAGAGGAGTACATTACAAAAATCAATCATACTGCGGAAGTCGTGAATACCTGTGATGTCATATATAAATCATTTACCTCCATCATTCTCGCTGAATGTCGACCCGTTCTATTTCAACGTTCCAGCAGCACATTATTAGTTTTTGTTGCAGAATACTTTAGGCCTATGTTGTGTTCCAGTTGTAGTAAGATTCGTCTGTTTTGTCTTGCAGCATCAGCCTCGACAGCGTGACCATCAGCGTCGTCGGACCACGATTGTCACGTACAACCCGGATCACAACCGCTCCATGGAATATGACTCCGGGACAATGTCCGATGTGGATCTTCCACCTACCAGCTTCCAGAGAGGAGGATTCACACGGTCCAGTCTGCCCATAGTCCGCAGTAACTCCACGACATTCGACCGGACAATAGGTAATCTCTAAAGTCAGAACTTCTGAAGGCTGTCCATAGTCTGCAATAACTCCACAACCTTTGCCTGGACAATAGGTAATCTCTAAAGTCAGAACGTTTCTAGTCTGCCCAGACAATAGGTAATCTCTAAAGTCAGAACTTCTCAAGTCTGTCCATAGTCTGCAATAACTCCACAACCTTTGCCCAGACAATAGGTAATCTCTAAAGTCAGAACGTTTCTAGTCTGTCCATAGACTAATATCAACCATCAGGTTTATGTTTTGTAGTTTGATCATACATGGAGTGGGTTATCACAGTTATGTTTTTCTACTCTGGGTGATCGTTAATCTCTAAAGTCAGAAGTTTTCTAGTCGGTCCGTAGCGGGCAGTAACTCTGGACTTTAGGTAATTACTGCAATCACAACTTCAGTTGGCATCCATCTCTTTGGAAGACTTCAGTTTCTAGTCCCGCGGTGTAATGGAGTGTGTAGGTCATGATCTCCCCTGATTAGTAATGACATAGATGGAATCAGTGTTTGAATGATGCTGTAGTATCTTCATCGACTACTTTGTGCCAACTAGCAGTTTTGTCTACAACCTCACAAGTATCATATGTATTCATTATACTGGTTGTGGGTAACCTTTCCTGTGTGTATGTACTAAAATGCCAAGGTAAGTAGTATTGTTTCACTTTTTGTAATATGCACTGTCCATATGTATTTTCCCATTGGTGCAAACATATAGTTTTGTAGGAATCATTAGTTATTGTTATTAGTTATTGTAGGATGAGGAATTTTATCTTCTGACCACTTTTTATATATTTATTCTCTAATGCTAAGAAGAGGACTTTAAATCACAATATTTCTTAAGTAATCTAGAGATGCCGGCACACTGGCTAAAGGCAATCTCTAAAGGTATTATTATATAGATTGCTATTTGATTGAAAAATGTAGACTTTCCAGTAGATTAGAAAATCTCATTCCTACTGGCACTACAGATGTGATTATGTAGACTGTGGCTGGTTGGGCTTCATGGTGGAGAAAATATATAACATTTCTACTCTAAGCTAAGCTATTAAAGCCTCCCTGGAATGTCCGATGTTTCTTCAGTATGGCGTCTAATCTGGCAGCAATGTCTGGTGTTCCAGGCCTGGCGTTCCTCATATTCCGAGATGAGACAAAGAAAGCCCTGCTGCCCAATGAGATCACCAGTTTGGACACAGTCCGAGCGCTGTTTGTCCGGTCATTCCCGGAGAAGCTTTCCATGGGCTTCTTGGACTCTCCCAAGAGGAAGATCTATGTCCTAGAACACAAGTCTAATATATACTTCCAGTTAGAAGATCTCAGGTACGTCCAGCAGTTTGTAATGACATGGGAGATATGTTCATTTTTGATAGTAGTTTGTAATTCAATAGCGACATGGACATTCTACTAAACATTTATTGCAATAAGTATTAAGTATTGATTAGTTGTAAGAAGGGGTATACTTTTTATGTATTCTTTTAGATTTCTTGAACATTTTACTATTAATCTATGGCAATAATTCTTAAAGAACTGATTACTAGTAATGAACGTTTTTCTTTCTATTGAATCTCGTAATATTTTATTTCTTTTTATGAATATTGAATTTTGAGTAAAAAAAATAATGAATGATTATCAAAAATACAATCTTCTTACGAACTTAGACACAATTACAGGGGATGCCACGGAGACGGTAACGGTGAATGTACAAGGTCACAGTGAGTGTACAAGGTCACAGTGAGTGTTGTGTTGTTACAGAGATATCAAGGACCACTCCGTGCTAAAGATCCACGAATGTGATAGTGTGGAGCCTCAGCGAGTCAAGGAATATCCTCCCGTCAGAGGGCGCTCCGTGCAGGTCAAGGCTCTACAACCTCCGCCTAAACCTGCACGTGATCTCGACCGAGTGGATGCTGCTTTCAGAGATGAGGTATGTTGCTGTAATGTAGAGATTGTATACATGTTTATGTTATCAGGTGAAAATGTATATGTTATCAGGTGAATCAATGAGGCATATACTGTAAAGCAGGAAATTAATGTATCACTAATTTAATGCGACCTCAAGCTTTTAGACATAAATGCGACAACAATTAAATGCGATCGACCAGGCCTCTATTCATGTTTTTCATTATTTCATTATTTCCCATAATGCGTAGGAATTAAATGCGGCCATAAGCCAATCGCATCTTTCGCATTAACATCCTGCTCGCATTAATTTCCTGATTTACAGTATTCCTATTGTCCATGTACTGACAGGTGAACCATATATCGTTATCAACAGTTATCTCACGCACGTTTTATTTATGTAGATGCATACTACGTCATTAATAAGCTTTACCAATATCTTCAATTGGAAAGTGCACACAAATGCCCATCTATATCCATATTCAAGTATACATGGACGAAGCGGACTTGTTTTATAAAACTCTTAAAATGGGTCGTCATGAACATTGTGAAGAAGTATGACAGTTTGTGCAATACAGAAGATTCGTTTGGCCCGGGGATGATATCAAAACGTGCATAACATTTTAATATAACTCTTTCGATGCAATAATGCATAGAGGTACAATTCGTGGACTTACTAGTATTAAAGGAAAACAAAAATATGGCCAACTTATAAGTTGAAATAGTTCTCCATTATGATCATGACCTCGATATCTCAAGATACACTATGATACACTATGATACACTATGATACACTATGAAAACTGTCCTTGCTTAAATTTCTTCTGAGAAAAACCTTATTATTGATTGATGAATCTCAAATGACCAATTGTTATTGGTGTTCGAATATGTGAATGGCTGTTACATGATAGAACGGCACCCCTCCGCATATTTAGCGAAAGTGCAAAGTAAAATGTAATAGGTTAAATAGACAGAATTTTCATTCGATGATCTACGGAGTTGTAATTTTAGAATTGGCAGGGTATATGCATTTCATAATTCTGTGCAACATATTAGTGATCTGCGTTAAATAGTTTTGAGTAACGATACCAAACATGGGTTTGTAACATTACATGCCAGACAATAGTAAGACATGGTGTCTTTAATATTAACAAGGCTTGCATTAAATGATTTCGTCTGATCTTCCTTACGCTTTGAGGTGCTGAGCAGCACGAGGGTCTGGAGGGGCAGGTCTCTTCCTGTCCATGGGGGACATCCCAACTGGGGGTCCGTGTGACATGGGGGACATTCCGGGGCGAGGCATACCTACCACAGACAACACATGATTATGTATAAACAGACACCACGTGTTAATGCAATACACTACAGAGGTCACCCGCTCTGCAAGAAAGACGGCAGTCAGCTTGGAAGCATGGGACAGATTGAACCTGACAAATACTGCTGACTATGCAATTACTTCAAACTACACACAAGATGAGCTTACGTATAATGTGTATTCTGAAAAGTAAAATAATACTGAGATTAGTCCATATTATATTATTATTATCATGATCATTTTGCTGTTGTTTTTTAAAAACTAAAACATGAAGGTAATTTACAAGATTTAAACAGTGGGTCGGCTCAATGATCAAACCAACAGCATAACACCTAATCTGTCTGAGAAGTGTGTGTGTAGGTGAAGGATACACGTTAACATAGGCAAGTACAATATCAGATGATGGGTATAATGTTATATTGCAAACACTAAGGCATTCCCATAGCCATCAGTGTACAGACCTGGGATGTGTTCACTGATCAAACAAGACACAAATCAACAGTTCTTGTTAGTTGGCCATGTGAACAAGTAGAAAATGGACACACACAAAAACACTCACAGTGCAGTTGAAAAATCAGCCATGTTCGTTTATGGACTTACAGGAATTATTATTTAACCTCAACATGCACAAGGACCCATGAAAATCATTGCTGCTCTCCACAATATATTCTCAATATGAGAATCACGTGAGTAAATATCTCTAAACCTAGTGTACATAGAAACTCAACAAAAGAAAATAACGCTATTATCTATGTTCATTTACAATAAGCAGCTTTGGCTACTGTCCAGAAGAACCAAATCCATCCCCAGACTAGTTTACCTTCTATTAGTTCTAACTGTCCTCTTAGATAGCCATCCACTGCCTGTTGTACTGTGACATTTGTCAAGTGTTTGGAGGCTATGTTAGCTACATTCATTTGTATAAACATTCAAACACTAGATCCTGACATTTAGCAACTGTTTGCACAGTTCAAGCAAACTTGCAGCCCTGACCAGCAAACACTATTCACAGGACAATGTCGCCCTCCTCCATCATTGTAGTGTACCTTCTCTGGTTCCCACAGCAGTTGTCATACATATTATATCGTCTCAATGATCTAAAAGGCATCCAGTGGACTCTAACATCCTCTTTAAGTAATATACAAGATAGATGTAAGGTTTCTGATGAGTAAGCTACACCGCAGAACTTTGAGACTTGTGTAAACAGGTGAGTTGCTCTTCCTGGTTCTCTATTCTTCTTTTCTAGGGCATAGTTGAAGGACAGTTTATTTGTTTTGTACTTACGATGTATATTGAATTCAACCAGGTTATTTATAACTCGACGTGACCATTATCACCTTCATCCTTTGTACTAATATTGCAGCATAGAGGGCCAATGAAAGCATCGACACATACCAGTTGATCATCACATAGCGAACTCAATGTTATTCAGTTTCTTCAAACAGTATTTCAGTAATTATTTTGTGAGATGCTTAAGTTAGGACAGCAACCAGCGGCAGGAAACCCTGGTGGCCAGTGCAGATGGTTGATGAACCAAGGGACAGAACTGTATATGTACCAAGCTTGTCATTGTCCCAAGTATCTTCCCCAATGAAACTTCATCTACACACATGCTTGCACCACAGGGGTTTGGATAGAATAGTAAAGACATTTTTTTATTTTGATATCGCTATTGATCTAATAGTAAAGTAACATTTTATTTTTTTTAAATTTTTAAATAACTAATAATATAAAGGAGACATGCGATCAGTCTATGTCAACCTCGCCTAGCAATTTAACATTATAACAAGGGAGGACACTTGATGCTCCCTCAACCTGTCAACACTCAACTGAAATTTTAAATGTGCATATCTATTTTATTTTCATGCTCTGTAGTTATCCTAATGGTAGCACTTCCTACTCTGCATGGGTGTAGTTCTTACCATAAATACCTCTGAATTAAAATCGCATCTCTGATAACCCTGAAGGTATTGAAATTTTCAGAGAACAACAATGAATCATCCTAGTTGCGTAGATGGAAGTTCAAGGACCTGATGCACACTCTCTCTTCTGGTTGGTTAAACATAAATAGTAAATAGTCCTGCAGGAAATTCAAAGCTAGACATTGTATTTTGACAGTGTATGTGAAACAGTTTATTCAAAATACGATGTCTAGCAGATAACAATGCTTTGAATTTCCCGAGCTTCGTTCATTTCATTCATATAAACAAATGTTAATGCATAAAATAAGAATGTATAGATAAGATTATTACAGATTGAGAGTAATACTGAAAATGAATACATTTAAACACATAATTTTACTACATTTTCCATTAACAGGATAAAGTCAATCAGCAGCTAATAAATAAATTAATCTTAAAATCAGTGGCAGAATGCAAATGATTAAATAGCCAAGAACTATCACAATCGAAGTCATGCTTTGCTGAGCCTAATAACAAAATGGCAGACAGTCACAGTGTAGCACTTTCCATCACAATCTACAATGTCCTTGTGATTGGTGAACATTTGCAGTTACAAAAGCAGCGTCTACTAACTCTGACTATCTAGCAGTGCTGCCACAACAACCAGATTCGTGTTGATGTAAAAGCATGTTAGTACACAGGTGTTTTAAATCACAGCGGGAATCTTTCATCCATACACGACGATGTATACACTGTAGGCATGGCAACAGATTGTGTTTTCAGTCAAAAACAAGCCAGAGTCCAGGGGGCGGCAAGTACCAAGTCATGTCCACTGCAAATAAATTGACCACTGGACAAATACATCAGCGGATTTCTGCAAATCTGTGGAAAATTGTCATGCCTGGTACTGGTACATCATGGAATCATGGCAGCACTGGCACACTACATCATGCTGTACATATATAGAGCTTTTCCTGCAATCCACCGTACCCAGGAGACATCATAAAATATACCCAATGATAACTTTTAGTTGAACAAATGGAGTAGATTGTAAAAAGATCACCAATCTTACTGTTTGATATTTCTTTTAAATAATTTATATTGACCTACTTTGTAAATGTATACGTGAAATATTCAAATTAGGAACAATTGGGATAATGTTCTTTGAGGTAGCTTGTATTTATCATCTCCAGAAAAGCTGTGACCGTGCCCTATACTGTGTAATCAAAACCGTTCGTAAATCTCACAGCACAAGGTAGCCTACACAATGGTACACAAATCTGATACTTTCACACGAAAAGGATATGTTTTGGTATCTTGCACACAAGTCAATCTCATTATGACCAAAAAAATACTGAATTTGATATGTCTGCTCACATAGTAGAGACATTTATAACATGGTGTGAGGAAACAAATGGGTAACACATGATTCAGATAACCATGTTAGAAATACGGATAGCAATGACCATGTTTTCAGTAGGCAAGACAACTCAAACTTCAAACAGGTGAAATCATATTCATAGGTGCCATAAGCCATATTCCAATGTTTATTTACCCCTGAACTATACAACAGCAGAATTAGTTGTGGTAGTTCACTGTGTTCCTGTAAATTACTTCTGGACAACACCGATGGCAAACTTACATACTACTCTCAAATCTACCATGCAAGCATCGTTTATATGAACGCTAGATGTTAGCCTTAGAGTCAGACCGACCTCAAGTAGGAAAAAACTTTGCTGTAAATAAGGCTACATTAAGCATCAGTTATATAGAGTAGAGCCTTGCTATTCCGTACTAATTGCCAATTCCATACACGTCTGGATAAACGAGTCTTCAGCTTTTCCCTATTAGTTTTTGCTTGACATTTACTTCCCTTTCACTGGTAAAAAGAATAATATAGGTGACCCAAGACGGTCAAATATTAATAGTTACACGATGATTCGTGGCTATTTCTAACACAACGTCATCGAGATCGGGTTTCTCAGAAAAACATTTTGCATAGACGAAATATATATTTCATTTGCTGCTATGTGTACAGAATATGATGGTGTCTGTGCGGAATTATCAAACTCAAGTCACCCTATTTTTTAAATTATATCTATTAAATAAGAAAATTTCATGTTTTATTCACTATATTACGGTAAATGAATAATCCTATAATACATTGCGTGACCTGTCAATGCTATCAGACATTACCCGCGACATTAAGCAAGCAGATCGGCCAAAGGTGTACAGAAATGCAAGGCTCGACTCTAATAATGATGATAATAGTAGTAATATTATTATTACTTAAATGCACACAAGGGCATGGGTGTGTTCAAGACATGTCTGATGCACTACTGGGTCAGCATTCCACAACACTGTCACTGCCAGCACAAACAGCAGTTGGAAACAGTAGCACGGCAAACTAATGTCACAGCCCCAATACTTACTGACGTCTTTACTCTTGCTACTGCCTGAAACACACAGTACACACGCACTCACAGGGGGCTATGGTGTCACTATGTCGTCAATGGGGCACGGTGTCGCTAGGGACTATGTCGTCAATGGGGCATGGTGTCACAAGGGGATATGATGTCACAGGAGCGATAGTGTCAGAGGCTTTGGAGTCACAGGCAGGCAGGCTATCATGGCTATAGTATCACAGGAATATAGTTTAATAAAGGGATAGTGTTAGGGATTTGTGACAGAGGCAGACAATAGTGTCACCAGCAATGTTGTCACAGGTAGGCTATAGTGTCACAGGTTGGCTATAGTGTCACAGGTAGGCTATAGTGTCATAGGTTGGCTATAGTGTCACATGGTGTTATAGCATAACAAGGTCTGGACCAATCGTAATTCGAAGTACATCTGTCATTTGAAGTTCGATCGACAGACAATGGACATACTTTGAACTATGGTTGGTCCTGACCTGGTGACCTGGGGCTATGTCACAAAGGGGGGATATAGTGTCACATGGGGAGAGACTATATATAGCATCACAATAGGCAATTTGGATATGGACAAGACTGCTCGCATTATTTCCTTCTTTCTCTATTAGTTAAAATTTCAACAAACTCCTCAACTGCCTGGATGCGATGGAACCAGGTTAAACATAGAAAGAAACCAATTACCCATGTACTCGTAGTTTCCATGACATTAAAATTAGGAAAAGACCTAGTAATATTACCTTAAAATCCTTGCAATGCTGTCACATCAGGTATTGACAGCAGGTGATAACTTGATAACCGTGATAGCACTAATAACATGTAGTCTACACAGGAACTGCGATAACCTCGCTCCTTAAGCCAGATAACAGAGTCAGAGATCACAATGTATACAGGTAAATGTTAAATAACTACGTACACAAAGGAGATAAACATGATGAGGTTATTGACCTGAATAATTAATGACAAAGAAGGTGATGGACACTTACTGATGAACTGGTGTATTTTCAGAGAATAACATAATCATAATAATTAATTATGTTCAGATAATGAAAAATCAACGATTGAATATATTGTGCGCATTTAATCATTTTTATACATATGTTATGTCAATTTTACATGTTTCACGTATTTGTGTATAATAGCAGATGTCCTGTATTGTATATATTATATATCTCTGACCCTGGTGATAAACAAGGCCATAAACCCAATGTTGTAAGCATGAAGAAAATTGATAGTTTATAGTACTATAATGATATGAAGAAATGAGTACCTTTCAAAATAATGGTTTCATAGCAAGCAATAGCCCTATACAGTTATGTATTATAATATAACATTAACATGATTGATGTACTGCATTATGATTGAATATGACTATAATACGAAATGTATGATGCTAGTAACAGTATAATGTTGTTTACATGTTTTTGACGAACCAGATCGATATGCTACTGACATGGCGACAAGGTCACCATCAACTGTGAAACCACATGTGTTGAAATACATTGTTCAGCTGTTTAGTTTTGCTGAATCCAGGTCAACAAAATTATTCCAGCCTTTTATATGTCCCCTCTATTAGACTAGTCCTGAAATCTGGCATGTTTCCAAATCCAAATTAAACGAAAAGAAAGATATTTGAGAAATGTTTACCTCAAATTCAATCATTTGGAACATCACAGATAACTCAGATGCCCCAAATCAACACTTCATCCATAAAACTTGTCATAATTCCCTTCAGGTGAACAATCTTATATGCCTGGCCAAGTGTATTTCCTCACAGTATTCTTTTTCTAAATGTTTTAAATTATATTTTCACTATAAAAATAAACCAAAATGAATGGTAAAAAGTCAGTTTACTATGTGACATTACTATGTTTACCATGATCTGATTCATAATAATTTGAGAAACATCTCATTTTAAAAATAATAATAATAATTAATTAATTAATTAAAACAGAAATTTAAAAATATAAGCAACAGAAAGTAGTCCAGCCAAAATCAAACAGTTAACTCTCTCCTTGCTGGATATGCCCTACAGAATATTGATTGATGTCTAATCCGACAGGGTTAAACATGTTGATTATCAAACGGATATTGAATAGTTCTACATGTTATAATGGAGATTTTGTCTCTCACTCTATAAGAAAACCTGGATAATCAGTCCTCAAAGTTACACAATTTTCCAGGGAGCAATTTGGCTCCTGCAGATCCAAAAACAATTAAAGTAAGTGAAATACTGGTAGCCGAGTGCAAAATTAGGTCGCAATGGCTCCCAAATTAGTCGCTAAAATGAGCCCTGATAATAACCAATACTAAGTGGCTCAGAAAATGAATATCTTAGCTAATTGCAGGTACAGGATGATCTACAGCAGTGCAGTCTCTATCTACCATGGTACATATTCTACGCGAGGCAGACAGACATGGATACGAGCGAAAACTTACTGGTCCCTTTAGAGGATGCAGAGGAAGCTGTGGTGGATGCTACAGAGACGGACAGACAGGAAGAAAAACCAGATGAGGAATTCATTGATGTTACAGATCAGCAAATCGGGCCCCCATTACACAGAATGATCATAGCACTACAAGAGTCATACCGTAATTATCATAATAATTAGAACAGGAGAAGTTAATTAAATTTGTAGTTGTTCGAATTATTAGAAAAATACGTAAATTGAAAATGATCAGTGTTCAAATAATTATGGACAACCAAATTAAAGTACAAAATATGGTTGTAAATGAAATGGTAAATAAATTAAGGACTTTATAAAAATAGATTTAAATTTTTTTTTTATTGTGTTCGAATAATTGGAAAATTACAATTTTTAAAAATTGGTCATGTTCGTATTTTGAGGGTAGAAGAAAAAATATTTCCGGTGATTAATTTAGGTATTCAAACTATTAGAGGGTTCTAATTATTATGGTAATTACGGTAACTGTATATGTACATGAAGTTTCAACTCTTGTAGCGCTATGATCATTCTGTGGAATTGAACCGTGGAATACATGTTACAGAATAACAGGAAAGGACAGAGAAAAACATGAGCTAGTTCTAAACCAATTGTAGATCTATCACAGTGACGTTAGCAGGATTAGATTAAAGAAGAAGTTAAAACACAACAACATAGAATGGATAGATGCCATACACACTGACACGGCAGAGATATTTATTAATATGGTTAATATTAATAACATTATTGTTATTCTTAAACTTAGTAGTGCAAATTATTTCTTGAAATCCAATGGACGAGTGGTGGCGGAATTAACATTAGTAACGAAAAATAAATCGTGGATTTATAGGTGCCCTAAGTGTTAAAGTTAACTTTCTATGAGCAAGCTGACAAAAGTGGTATGTCATTGTAAGGTGAGTGATTATACCTGGGTATCCTGTGTGGGGGGGCATTCCCTGCCCAGGCATCATTCTCGGCCCACCTCCCATCTGTGGAACTTGGGGGTAACTAGGGCGTGGGGGACCCTGGAATAATAAAAACACCAGTATGATTAAAAGTTTCAAATGTAAACAGGAAATATGTATGTGTGTCGATGAATATGTAATAATAATATGATATTCAATAATAAATAGTATAATGTCAGCAGTCTTCGCGAGCCAATAAGGCTTGAGGTCATATTAGTTGGTCTTTTTAGTCAGATAAAAGTCATAATATCATATTCCTGTAATATAGGTCAATGTACACTAATTCTAAATAGTAATAACCAGCTGTTTAACATTTTCCCAGAATCCCTTAAATTAGTTACAATGATTTGTATTCTATACTAATTAATGCTAAATCGTTTTTGCTGTTTGTTTTGATATATACAAATAAACTGATTGGGTTATTTTTGTTAACATTACTTTTTTGTAGACAATATTTAATCGACTTAAATCATAAAACCAGGTTCAACACTACTTACGTACCTTACCAACATTTACAGATCTAAAACTCTATGGGAAGTAAATACGTTTAAATTAAGGCTCAAACTTTGATCTAGATCATATAAAACAAACTTTCAATCGTCAATATTTGGACGTTTCACAGTTTTACAGTAATTTTCCTTTGTTTTGGAGGAACAAGCTCGCATATATTCTCACCTGGTTGTAGTTTACTTGTGCAAATGGTGGCCTCATGGGTTGACCCTGAGAGGGATACCTCTGTTGGGGTTGTTGCTGCATCGCGTTCATGGTAGATTATTAAAAAATGTCGTAACTGAACCTAAAAAACGCAACAATCTTCATAAAAATAGCCGGGTTTTCTGAAACCGGAAGTTCACCCACTGAAGCGGGTAGTGAACAAAATATGGATTGAACGGAAACGGAATTCGGAATATTGCTAAGAATTAATTCAAAACACGGAGCAGACCTAGGGATTGTGTGTTTGTAATGTTTTGTTTCGTAAATTTTGTTTGTTTTATTATTTTGTTGTTTGTTTTGTGTTTTAATTGTTTTGTTTTAGTTAGTAGCGTAAATATGTGTGCACTGTACTAGTCTGTGTTACACCCTGTTCTCACCAAAATACTCCTATTCAAAATATTCCCCATGACCAGTTAAGCAAGTCTATTTACTTTAACCCTCTGAGACTGTGGATAGTCTAACACTGTACATGTATTTTTGTTATATTATTTTGATGGGTAGGGAAATAAATAAATCTAATAACTGTACGATGTAGCCTACTATATACTGTATTCCGTGTTAAACTGTCTGTCTGTTTATTTCATTGCATATAAACATGGTAATAAACTATGTACTCTGGAGAAGAAAAATGAACGGTTCTGTTCTTATCATGCTCATGTGGTACTGACAGGAATAGTGTTATATTAAACAGTGTTTAAACACAAGAATGTATATACTAGTATACACATATAATTCAATTCGGACCCACGCACACATGCACATCCCATTTTGGACACACTACACAAACACGCACACACACACACACACACACACATGAACGCACACCCAGTGCACAGACATACTCTCTCTCTCTCTCTCTCTCTCTCTCACACACACACACACACACACACACACACACACACACACATACACGCTTGATACAAATATATACATCAAATGGTTCGTTGCCCTACTTTTCATCAACACTTGTTCATGCATCCCTGGTTTCTTTCATTACAATGATGTCGACATACAACAGTTATAGAGAATAAACATTCCTGTGGCACAAGAGGACGTAGATTTAAAGTAGCTAACTATTGAATGTGCACAATGCATATATAGATCCATTTAGACGATAATATTGTACACTATATAGACAACATTCTATATCTGTGTTGGTGATATATCGCTGGATGAAGTATTGGCGGCACCTTTGATCTGTAACTTATAACGCCTGCAGAAACTGAGATTAGGCGTATTTAACCCCCTCTATATGCAGTAGGCAACCGCATTCCCAAATAAGCTGTGTCTAATACAGCAGGGAGGGGGCTAACCATGTCACTTCTGTGTTATGAAGGCTAGAGTAAATGCCAGACGTCATAGTATGGTCAACTTTTATTTTTAACAGAACAGTTATTTATTCTGGAAAACTTATAGAATGACAGGATCTTTGATAATGTATGTACATTACGATTTATGAAATAGGGGAGGGGGCTCTACATTGGACATGGTCCAACATTGAGCCACCCCTCCTATAGGCGTTTTTACATGGGCTATGCTTTCATCTCTACGCCCGAATGATCGGTCTGACGTCCTGATAACTAACAAGAGGGGCGGGTGGTAGCGCAGTGGTAGAACAGTTGGACCGGAGCCAAAGGTTCCAGGTTCAAATCCCGCCCCGGGGGCCCGGCATCAATGTTCGCGAAAGTTACCTTTCTGACG
>JAUTBT010060721.1:0-14785 GCA_032361225.1 Lepetodrilus schrolli | reverse complement strand
GTCGCATTTGTGTCTAAATGCTTGAGGTCGCATTAAATTAGTGACGCATTAATTTCCTGATTTACAGTATGTAATTTTGGCAGTTAACCTGGGTTTTTTTCATATTACCAATCACATATTTTGGCAATTATTTATCATCTTATTATTGTTTGTGAAATTACCGGTACTATTGTTTGAAAATAATAAGTTCCTTGTTTTCTTTCCCACTTTTACAGTTATTAATTGGTTTTCAATGTTCGATCGTTTCTGAATGCTTCTTGTTTCCAAACTTTTTCATCCTAGTGATATTTCATTGGAAAGTTGTATCCATAATGTTTGGTGACATATTAAACAATTAACAAATTACCTGGACAGGATAACTGTAATATTTATAAAAGAAAAACATACAGGATTTGTTCACTTTTCTTGGCATTTACATCCAAGAGTTGAAGGACAATTTAGTATCAGTTTTATAATCTTATTTTGTTTTCTTTTTCACCAGATTCATATAAACATGTCAAATATTGTCTCAAAGTAATATTCATCTCTATTTCTCATAAAAAGTTATAAATAATTAAATATTATATATTCTGTGGATACATGCACAAAATGTTTCCATGAACCATGCTGAGCAACTGTATTACTGTTGAAATGTGATACATTCCAGTCAGCAGACACAAGTTGTAATTAGTGATGGTAATAGTTCATATTACAACTACAATGTTAAAACATTACAACTACAATGTTAAAACTAGTATGTATACACTATTACAACTACAATGTTAAAACATTACAACTACAATGTTAAAACTAGTATGTATACATGTATTGGGTAGTTAAAACTAGTATGTATACATGTATTACAACTACAATGTTAAAACTAGTATGTATACATGTATTGGGTAATTTCTTGCAGTCACATCATTGATCTTTTGGAGAAAAAAGAGATCACACATAAAATTTGAATTTGGTTTAGTCAAAACAATTTTGTATTTTTTTTGTACAAGACACTGGATATTTAAGCTCGAGGGAAAATAAATAAATACAATTGATATATGTGCTTATATTAACATACGCAAAAATATATGACGAAAACAATACACAATATTATTGGGAATGTTTCCCTCCTGTGTTCTTTAACAACTTTGTTTGGGTGTATTTTTCTGTGTTCAATAAGCTTTTCTAGAACGGCACAGAAATATTACCGAGGTTTTGAAATGTTCTTGAATATTGCGACTAACATTTTCAGTAGTCGGAGTGTACAGGGTTTTACAACATTGGTTCCTGTACCTTCCGAGACTTCAGTCTGAGGGATACATATAGGAAATCCTGTATATGTCATAAAATCCTGTACCTCACCAATTAATTTTGTAACAAGTTAATTTCAAACCTTGTTCTTTCCAGGTTACTTTCAAACCTGGTTCTTTGCATGTTGTCTAATGACTTGGAAAATATCTACCTACTTGTAAGGGTTTTTGCATGATATTTTGTCTCTTGAAATAAGTGTAAGTATTGTGTATGTATTGAAACTATTGAGTGTTGTGTTGAAATCAAGTTGTCATATCAAATTACTATAATTTTCCTAATTATCATTTTGCTTGGACCAACAAAAACGAACTGCAAATTGTTACATTTTCTTTTTGCAGTTGTTGAACATATATTCTTATTGTTTTTTACAGATGCTTTAACACTCAGTCTTGTGGCAGTATTGTATAAATACGGTTGTCTGGGTGCTTGGTACTACGTCATAAACTTGTGTGACTTTGTATTTCATGATATCATTTATATATCAAGGAATTTTTTTTTTAAAGATAGAGGAAAAGAAATAACACGTATCTTGCCCATCTATTACAATGTCAATGCACATCATCCCCAAACAAAATACTTTCCCAATCTAAAAGTATCCCAATTAAGCATAATTCTTCCCCCCTCTGTCCATGATTTCCCCATTCCCTTCATTGACTTGCACAACATTTTGACTAGCAGACGATGTTAAGGTTTTCTTACCTCAATGCTAGAAATACACTGAAGAGTTCTGAACTGCTGCTTGTGTCCACGATGACATTATCGCGTTGAGTATGAAAATGTACTCAGCAACAAATTCGACTCGGATGCATGCAAGCACATGTTATTAGTATTGCTCCAGTGTTTTCTGGCTTGTAATGTAAATTTTATTCAAATGACTTGACTCAGTTGTGACAATATAGCACTTTATGTGTCTGCGTTTGAAAGTAAATAAAAAATATCAATACTGTCATTCCCCTAAATTTTGACGGTAGTGTATTTGAGACTTGAAATGGTTCTGTTGAGAATGGTGATATTCTTATCTATAGATCTTGTCGATATGCCATCGCGTTTGGGTGAAATATTCCCGCTGCGACGTAAAGCACTAATTCATCATCATCATCCCCATTAGGCCATACTTATTTGATTCCTTGATTTACGGATCTCCCGACCCAATTTTTTCCACTTTTTTTCCCAAAGTTTTTATCATGTTCTGCTGATAGTGTACTAGTCTTTAGAAATTTTAAATAATAAATGGTGACAGAAAAAAAGTCTTATAACCCATCATTGAACATGAACGACTGACATGCAATGGTTGACGCAAAGTCAAAGCCAATTTGTTACTAGTAAATATGTGTGACAAGTCTAATTTATACTGCTAACTTTGAAAATAATTGTGCATTCAAATCTTAACAATGTATATGTACTGGTGTTTATAACAATTATTGACAATTATATCGATCAACGACCATTCATAATCTCCAATTATTATTATTGTATATTTGACCCAACCAACTGGCCAAAATATCAAATTAGATTTATTTCTATTTTCGGCCATCTGAGCTAAAATTATTACAGAAAAATCCATAAACCTTAGAATCAAATAACTATGACCTTCGCTTCTAAATGAACACAATGTCAAAAATTAAAGCAAATTTCCTATATTACTTTACTACGGTAATTGTATGATTTACAAATTTGGGATTTTATCTGGTTTATAATAGGATATTATTGATATTTATGCACGTCACATGATAATCAATTATTAATTGGCACTTGTAATCATATATAGTAATTTAGTAGTGCTAGTTATTCTAACTTGGTCATTTGACTGGAGCAGTTTGTATTGTGTGATCATGCTTTTTGTCTGGAAACCTTTTCAATGCTAATTCTCTTTCAATTAGTCTTTTATTTGTTTAAATATATACAGATGATATTTTTGGATTGTTTTGAACATGATGTAACAGCTTGGAATTTTGTTAGAGCTTCTGGAGCTAGGTTTCTGAAATTTACTGAACCAGTGATGAAAATCTCACACACGCGACCTGTGGGTGAAATATTGGTGAATGGCAGAGAGATTCAATGAAATATGAATACAGGTTTTTAAATGGTTGATCAAACAACCCTCAAGTAATATCCATCCTGTCCTCTCTTAATCTCTTGAACCCAATCCAGTACATAACATACATATTTTATCATCCATTTACATATTGCAATACGGTAAATATGTTTACATTTAATCAGTTTTATAGGTCTGGTCGAGTTCATCTTCTGGTACAGTGCATATTCCTTGATGTTATCTCCCTTGGTTGATGAACATTTGTGGATTGTTTGTCTTGCAGAACGCACTTCTCGTTGCTTTTCCCTTTCACAATAATGCCTTGACATTTCTTAAATACTGTGGATAGAGTATTATATACAGATATGCTCACAACACTTAATTTTATATAGTTGTGCTATTTTGAATCCAATATATATCTAAAAGATTAATGTATTGGTTCCTATTTGGGTCAACAAGCTCCTATAAGATTTGTCTTGTTGATATTACATGGAAAATAAATTAGTTTATATATTTAATATTTAGGAATTTAAATTCTTGATTTTGTTGGATAATTTCCATTTCCTCTGACATGTCTCCAATGAATCTATTTGATTCACACATTGTGGATTATAGATATTGTGAAATTATGTTGGTCGCAAGTGTTATTTCAACAACTTGACAAAAACAAATTTTACAATAGTATGTAAAAAGTATATTACAGTAACAGTGATGTCTTTGTCTATGCTATCAACAAATATATAAAACAATGTTACATATATGTATTGGTGAATATAAATAATGATACATACATTCTGGTTTATCTGACATTAATAGGCCACAGGACTCTGAATGATTATATAATTAATAATTATTCAGTCCTGTGGATAGACATTTACAGTGTCATTACAACAATTAGACAGGCATGTATGTACTGATCAATATTTTATGTCTTTACTTTCTGGTTGGAAGGTTCTGTGAAATGGTGGCTTCACATACTGTGTAATCACAGGGGTTCTGTGATAGAATAGTTTTCAAAAATATTTACATAAATTACTTTCTTATTCTTTTTTTTTAGATCTTGAATATCTATAATATATTTTTAATGTCACCGAACCCCTGCATGTGTAATGTGTACTTGTATTTGCTAAGAAAATGAAACAGTTCTCTTGATAATTTTCTTACTACTTTCTACCAGAGATCATTATACTGACACTTTTAGTATTGTGATCATTTCCTGTTCTATGATTATGGTGTATAGTGGACCACTAGTGGTCAGAACCTTGGTCAGTGTCTAGTTTGCAACAATTAAGTGGAACAAGACATTGTGTCTTAGTTGTTCACCTTCTTAGCTACCATTTGACAATAGCTTCTCTTTTTTTTTGTCATGGTAAGCTGCCTCTTGCCTGAATTGTCTCGTAATTGCTGACTTAAGAGTTTTCTTTCTTTTGAGATTAAAAAGTTTTGGAGAGAGAAAAAAATGGTTTTCTATTTATTTTGTTGATGTCCATAGAGATTGGTGTCATTGCCTTCTACTTGTGATAGAATAAAATCGTATTTCCTTGAACCATGCCAAATTGTACAAAGGAGTGATAACATTTTCACGTTGTCTTCTTGGTACCGTAATGTATTGTACTGTATATGCATAGAACGTAGCATTGATACAGTATACATTTAGTCCTGTGAATCGAAGGAAGCTCTCATAAAATATTCCGCCTTGATTTCAACTTATTTTATTGTTGACAATATTGAATACACATGCACACCATTTCACAATAGTTTTTATTTGTATTTTCTTTGTAATTGTTTAAAGTCGCAATCGAGATTCTTTCACTTATATCAGTTGTCAGTTTGGGATAGGAGGAAACCCACAACACCTGTCGGGTTGAATGTTGTAGTAAACCTGTGAGCTCAGACTCGTACTGACAGACCAAAGATGAAATAATATTATTCAAAAGTCATAGTGAGAAAGTATATATAATCAGGTGGAACAATACTTTTAAATATCAGATGGCAATATTCTTGATCGTGGGTTGGAGCTTTTTTCTTTAATTATTGTTCTCTTTTAGCCAGGCTCGAATCCATTTGTTTTTGTAAAAGCTGCAGCGAGAAAAAAAATGGGGAAATGTCCGAATGTGTTTACATCAAACTTTTAAAAATAAAAATATAAACTTTAGGAACGAATTATACATTCTCAGTTTGGTTAACTGGATAAATGTGCATATAAAATACAATGAACGCGGGACTGTGACATCAAACCCCTCGCAAACCACTGCAATAACCACCATGCCAATTACTTACGCCAGCCCTGCATAGAGCAATGAATATTTCCCCGAGAGTCCAAATCTGCTTTCTCTTCTTTGAACTCCTTTTTCAACACATCGTATTACATTTTACGCCGGGGCCGGGGTTCCTCTCCCCGACGATCGAATCCCGCTGTACACATGTGATGAGTTGCGACTCATAATGCTTTAATCTTGAAAGTAGTTCCAAAGTTTCGACACAATGCAACGCTTACAACTATCGTCGTAACCAGGTGTGTATATAATTTCATTGAAACCTTGTGAATTATTTAGGTTAAATTAAACAAAAGTTTGTGGTTGAACGTCTCGCAGCTGGATTAATTATATACAGTCACTGCTGTATGGTATAGCATCACATGTCGTGAATTGCACATACCAATAATATTATTCAGATGCCAGCTGCAGGGAGGGTGCAGTGGGCTAGCTATGTTGGTGCATGAATCAAAAGTGTAACTTCCTTTAAAAGTAAATTGTTCCAATCGAATTAAACTCTTATTTTTTTACGTCTCGAATCTAGATCTCCAGTAATAGAAAATGATAAATGTTGGAGGAACGTAGAGCACTTGCCGAGTCTCGAGGGTTATATTAAAGTTAAGTTTTATATACTCAACAAAATAAATTAAGGACCAGCAAAGATTGTGTGTGGAAGCTGTCTCCCAAAATCTGTAACTCGGCTTAAGAAATTTGCAGCCATTTTTCTTCCAATGCGTCTTGCACGTTTTTGAAGACTACCTGGAGCCTGTAGACATTTGGGAATCCTTAGTTGTGTAAATAATATAAAGCTACATTTTATATGTTCAGAAAGGCTACTGGCCTTTAATTAATTTTGTTGAGTATAAGATAGAATAGTGATGAAATGGTGACATGCTCTTCATCCGAGATAACACCCTTCCTGAACGGATACATAGATCAGTTTCCCGGATCATGAACTGTTGAAACAGCGTAGATATAGTGTAATTTGCAACGATATACTCAGACCTACCAATGAAATCTGACATCAGAAACCGTAAGACACGTACATGACTGCATTGCTCTACAGTGTCTGAAGAGTTATGCATAGAGTTAGTGACTGTAAAACCTGCATTATTCGCCATAGACCAGCTTCAGGAAACAATATCGGTAACATATTCCACATTTGAAATACATTACACATTCTATGATTTATTAAGCTGATCGATGTTTTATTAAGCTGATTTAGAGGGCGGGTGGTAGAGCAGTGGTAGAGCAGTTGGACTTCGGAGCCAAGGTTCCAGGTTCAAATCCCGGCATCAATGTTCGCGAAGGTTGCATTTCTGACGCGATATTGATAGGATGCGATGCCCCGGTAGCCCGGCATCAATGTTCACGAAAGTTACCTTTAGCAATGCAGTTATCATCCTTGGTCTTGTCAGTACCAGCCGGTGCTCGCAGGTTTACTGCAACATTCTGCGCTACGGATGTTTCCTCCTGCCCTAAACTGACAAGTCGTGATATAAGTGAAAGAATCTTGAAAGTGACTCTAAACCCCAAATTAAAAAGAAATTTAAAAAATAAAAAATAAAAAATAAGCTGATTTGTGAGGAATAATGCAGGTTTTACATTTTACAGTCGCTAACTGTATAACTCTTGGTTCTGGTTCTACATGGAGTGTAGTCATTGAATGGTGTACGGTTTCTGTAGACAATTTTCATTAGTTTACTTTGAGTATATATCGTTGCAAGTTCTATGAAATGTACATAGAGACGGCGGAAGGTGGTCTTATATTATTCATTGTAAGTTATATGACTGACAGTACCAGAAAGTCGTAACTAGTATGCCAAATCATTTATTTATGAATCTGTGAGACTTCACGGAACAAGTGTCGAAAACCACGTTGTTCATTCACTTCACAAAATCTCGGTGTCGTCAGCGGACATCATCGGTGATGTTTGGATAAATAAATCGATAATTAAAATCACTTCAAAAGGTCGCCATGGTTTTAGCGCCACAACAGTGTCCATTATGGCACCAGGGCAATTGAGCATAGTGATTCTTTATTTATGTGGAATCGTACTTAATTCATATTAATGCAGTAATGTTTTACCGTCGTAAGGAAAACATTTATTTGTTCCCAATCACTGTCACAAATTTCACCAAGACTTGGGGAAAACAGTCCACATTCCGACCTTCTACCATAAGAGCAATGTCACTGATCAGACCCTGGGATTTTCAACCAGATACCATAATCCTTGTTACGAGGAGCGATTGTATCTAATTTGTCATTGATAGAACTTCATGATCAGTGCTCGACAAGAAAAACATGTGGAATATTCTCAGGATCCTTAATTGATTCTATGGACTGCAAAGTAAATATCAGCATAGCCGGATCGAGATGCCGAACAGGTCCGATAAAATTATAGCTGTGCATTGTTTTTGTTCAACCCTAGTTAGTTCCGAACAGAGCGCGTAATGTATATTGGTAGTTACGATTTTATGCTTTAATTTGTATTTTTAATATGTAAAGTTACGTATCTTTGTTGGTACCAGTAGTCATGAAATGTTATTTTGGCCGTGTTCAATTATTAGAGTTATCCCCCTTATTCTTTTAGACTATAGAAACTTGAGATATTACAGTACATTACCAACTGATTATTCGGCACAATGTCCACAATTCTTTGATGTATAATGAAGATATATATTTAGACATGCACGGTCTTCACTCATGGTAACTGTCTATTACTAGCCTATGAAGAAGACGAAGTTAAAATACGGGACAATTACCCAGAAATAACAATCGAGGCAAGACCATCTTGAGGTTGCACTCGTTTATTTAATAGACGTTCCATGTTAGTTACTCAGAGTTATATGGAAGTATTTCTGACTTCACACTGTTTCGAGCAGTGATCGATGTTATTTTTTTCGACTTTAGCTTCAATTAGTGTCTCTGAACTTGGACTGAATTGAACTTTAACCCCCTCAACGTAGGATTAGTCTCGCTATCGCTGTTTTGCATGGCGTCTGTAGGGCATTAGCGGGAAGAATGTTAAACAGTATAGCCGAGTGTTTCTTGAAACGATCCCGAAGGAAGACCAGAACAAGGATTTGTCTATATTTCGAAAGCTAATCATTCTGCTGTACTTTAGTTAGAAACTTGCGCAAACAGTTTATGAGCTATAATTAGAACAATGATAAAATATATTTCATTGGATAGATTTTTACACCAAATTCATCGAGACAATGATTTCATTAGTTGGCTGTTTGCTAAAGTTTCCCTTTAGATGTGTGCCAGGGGTACCACATGAAGTGAGTCCTGAACGGAATTAAGTACCGCTGGGGTGTGAGGATGGTAACCCGGGTGACCTGTTTGTGCCTCAATCAGACAGGAAGTACTCAATCTGACAGGAAGTACTCTATAATGCGTGTGCGTGTGTGTGTGTGTGTGTGTGTGTGTGTGTGTGTGTGTGTGTGTGTGTGTGTGTGTGTGTGTGTGTGTGAATACTCTATAATGTATTGCAAGAAATATGTTTTAATCCGTTTTATTATTTTCAGACTGCACGCAGAAACATGAATACAAACCATGAATACATACTATGTCACATGCTCCTATTATATTGCATCAGTAATGGAAGCAATTTGAATAAAATTGATTGTCTTGATCATGATAACGCTTTTTAGTCGCAAGTCAAAATCTGGGTCGGTTGGGTTACCTGAAACACAACTAAATTTGGTTTAGCCTAATTAAACACAGGCATAATAACCTACTAGTTTCCAGAAGGTACAGACATAAAAATGGGAATGTTTAAATAGAGATTCTTCGATTAATACCTGTCCGAGCATTAAATTAGATAACTTCTTCGAAGTTAACCATAGCACGGTATTTGTTTGCCCAAATCTTCGGCAAACGTGGTCTGTAATCCCACCCGCCTATGGGACGAGTAAATGCTTGAATAAAACAAATCAACTTAGTAGGCGACTATTTTGGTGCACGAAATACAAATTTAATATTATTTTGATTCTATCTTGATTTTTTTCTAAGCTCAATAATTTCACTCGATCCATCTCTGAAAATGAAAGGTTTAGGTTATAAAACTGGGGGATATAGAGTATCCTACTTTTGATATAGTATGTTCTGCATTTGTCTAGGTATACTAAATATACAACAATATAATTGTATTAAATGCCACAATTGAAAGGCTTCCCTGATCAGTCGTCAGAACGCACTTCCTCCGAGCAACACGCAGCGTACATTTCAATGTAAGATTGAATGTCAACAGTATAGGGGTGTTATGGATTACGTTCGAAATAAAACCTTAGAAATAAGTTATTTCCTTATTCTAGATTTTGGATGGACTTGCTTTGTTCCCTATTCTATCTACAATAACCCGTATATTTATGATTTTGTTTGTTTGTTTTAAATTGGCTCTTAGAGTGGCTTTAACTAATCTTTTCACTTATATCACGGCTTGCTTAATCACACACATACTAGTAAAGTTAACTTAGTGCTTACTAATGCATCTCATACTTGTTTATTACTGTTTAATAACAAAGTCCACTCTGTTGATTTACATGTCACATAGTTCCAATCACAATGATTTATGCGTGTTGTGAGACAAGCATTGAAGTACGACTTCAAATATTTGGGACAAAAAAAAAATCAAAAAAGTTAAAATCTTATCAAACATCATTCTAACAGAAATAGAAACAAATATTAGCAGAGCTATATCCATCAAATATAATTTGTCCTGTACATGTGTTTTGAAGATAACATCTAGTCAATATTAATTTAATACTATAAGCATATAACATTATCAAGTACTATATTGCTGAACACCGATGCTTAGAACAGTGGAAGCTGCAGTCATTGACTGTGAGTCAAATTCTAGGGGCCCTCTAGTCAGTGGCGCAGCCACAAATGAAAATATCGGTTTTGCAACGTCACGAGATGAGAGATACCTGCTATTTCACTGAGCACATGAAATATCCTATGTATAATATACTTTTATTATATAATTGTCAACAAAAATTTGAATAGAAAACTATAAATTCTCCTAATTGGACAATGTATGCTGACGTCATGAGCTGGTAACATGATGCGACAATAGATCATCGAACGTTTTGAAATAAAATGACGACCCTATCTACGAGCTAGTTTTCAATAGTTTTAACGACAAATAGACGTCAAATTAGAATATATTCAATTAATCAACAAACACAAACAACTGGTACAACTCTGAAACATCGTATATGTTTGACGTGGTGTATCAAATTGATCATATAATTGTACGATGAACTAACGAAAGTGGCAGTCGGCATCATGGTTCACAGCGGTTTCAGTAGTACCGGAAGGTGTTCGCTTCACTGCAGTGATGATAACACTGTTCTAGTCACTGCAGTTACGATATCAGTATTCTAGGATTGAGAAATCTCAGTCTTTCAGTTTAATAATAAATCCCTTTACCTGTCGGTAATAAACAATCTATTCTTTACAAAATGATGCCTATTCATGGGGATACGCTGTGATTGGTCCTCGGTCAGACGGTTGAGCGACGCGGTTCAGTGGCCACACTCCAGCTCACCAGCCGACTGCCCGGAACATTAGATTAGTTGATTTATCGATAACAGATAATTTGGGAGGAAATTAATCACTGTACGTGGTGTAGGATCATCAGCTCTTTAGGTTTATACACTATCAATATGTGTGTTTGAGTCACTTTAAGGGATGAACCTGTTAAATACAGGTTGTAGTCAGTGCTCGCTTGTAACATGGCACTGTAATACTAGCACTGATCATTCCGTGGCAATGTCACTCGTTGGCTTCCACTTCTTGGACAGTCGACTGTCGTCTCAATGTGATTTATCCGCTGGAAATGACTAACATGGCCTTGTGGATCCAAACGTTCTTAATTGCTATGTTCCCATTCGTTTTCCAGACACACGTTAAACCGACGGCTCTCTCGATCTCACTCTACTAGTGATATATACTCTTGGCATTTTATCTTGTGCAATTAGCAAAATTAGTGATTTTCCAAAATAAACTCAAACAGGATCAAATATTTCTTTGTTGCTTGTCTGCCAAAGAAATGGTTAGTGTTGCGTTTGGGGGAACATATTACATCAAACTTATCACACAAAAATTCTAGGGGCTTCATAAATTATTTGAAAAATAACACCTAGTATGTTCGATACCGGTCGCGTCAATCATACCGAAAGACGTTAAAAGATGATATTTGTTGTTCCCCTGCTTGGCGCTCAGCATTAAAGGGGTAAAGCAAGGACTGGTCGGCTCGGGAGTCGGTATACCGTGTCTGAGTGGGGTATTCATGTTCTATCTGCCGCATGATATACCTCCAAGTGAGCTAGCACTATAAAAACTGGTGGAAATCCAGACTAGTACAAGCAGTATATATGCATGCAAACAATGATGCGAGTGAAAAAATCTTAAGAGTGGCTTTCAACCCCAAATCAACCAATCAACAGTCAAGTTATGAGTCATTGATGTCATACTATTGCCGTCATATTATTATATTATAACATAAATTATGTATTTAAATAGCGCTACTAATCCAGATATAGTCCCTGCTCAAGAGCTCTCAGTCATATGCTCTTTTGAAAAGGATGGTTTTCAGCATGGATTTGAAAGTATTGACATCATCAGAACTTCGGGCATCAGATGGTAGAACATTCCATAGGACAGCGAAGGTTCTGTCACTGTACGCTGCACTGCGGGTTGATGGCACCACTAGCTGTAATTTGTCAGCAGATCTCAGTCTACGCTCAGGTCTGTGAAGAGCAACGAGTTCTTGTAGGTAGAACAGCTCCTGCTTTCCTGAAGGTTCTGTCACCGTACGCTGCACTGCGGGTTGATGGCACCACTAGCTGTAATTTGTCAGCAGATCTCAGTGTACAACGAGTTCTTGTAGGTAGACGGGAGCCAGGCCATCGAGATTTGTAGACGAATGTTTGCAGCTTGTCATACTTGGATAGATTTCCTATGCTACGGAAATTTGGACTAGGATAGTTCTATATGCATTGGTAGAATGTGCTTGGATTGGGTGGATATTTTAACGCCAATTGGACAGATTCTTACCTGCGAGGTCTCTAAACCGACAATGGCAAATGTGAAATTCATTTTTCTATTATTGGTATACGATTCCGGTACTGATTGTTGGTAAATATTAAAAAGAATAAATTGTCTATGAAGTGTTCTTTAATCATGCAAAATAAATTATGCCAAATATCACTAATTTCAATTTATCGCTCACCTCCCGTACAATCGGGAGAGAGAAAGAGAGAGATTATTAACGGAGCGTCTTTAGATATCGTCTATGCACTTAGGGATAATCTTTGCATTAGAAGAGTTTCAACGAGTCTAATATATAGAGATTATCATTAAGTGCAGGATATAAATATCTAAAGACACTCGGTTAATAATCTCTTTATCATCTAATGTCAAGCTTAAATACTTCTCTATAAGAAGAAAACATCAACGTGTAAATCGACATTTTATAAAGTTACGCGTAGGAATACATGCAGGTCAGTAAGTTGTAAACCGTTTCAAGCATTGATAAATACCACAAATGAAAAGAAACAACTTGAAGAATAATTCTGATTACAAATTATAATCATATATTAAATGACCTCGATTAGCACATCTAGTTTCCGATTGTCATCTTGTTAACTATTTCCTTATAATAGCATCTATAAATAAAAACAAATTCACATATTATTTTTATGAAATTCGTCACCGATCGCGTTTTTCAACGCTTCGTTGTTCAAAATAGCTGTAAGATGCTAAAAATAGCTGCAAGATGGCGTCGGTTTATGAGCTGGTTCGGTGACGAATTTAATAAAATACTATGTGAAAAAAAAATTCCTTAGAAAATAAGCATGGAGACATGAAGTATAATGGTTATTGAATCCAATCCTAGCTTGATTTCGCCCACATCTATTTATGCCACACGTAGTGATTAACCCAGCGCATTGGGATCGGGTGCGTACTTTTGTTGATGCATACTACTACGATCCTCTGTAGCTAAAGGGTATCATATAGATAGCAAAATAGTAAACGGGGCACCATTTAGCTACAGAACTGCAGCTAAGCCAGAACAAGAACAGAAGCTTAAATACGCTCATGCCGAAAACATTTCAATATAAAAGTACAAAGAAGCGAAACAGATGCTGAACAATGGCTTGACAAAGTTAACCGAAAAATATATTTACATTGCTTCATAACAACAGCACAACGCATAATTAATTTTTATTTTCATAATAATGTTCTTACACTTGGTGAAAGCCTGAGATGTATGGACGGAATAACATCAGAAGTCCTATATAATTATGCTACATACACTAAAAGGTTCCGTTTTGCAATTTCAGAGCCGCAGAACCCCGACACGAAAGACTCCCCAGATCCTTACAGAGTTATCCTCAACCGGAAGTGCCCATGGAAGAATCGGAGACTTCCAAATTAGGGCAACTGTTCAGCGCATGTGACCTCGACGGTTCTGGCTACATCGACCAGAACGAACTGAGAGCCGTATGCTCGGAACTGTCTCAGGATGAGCTGATCGAGGTGTTCAGCCAACTGGACAAGAACGGAGATGGCCGAATCAGCGTGGAAGAGTTCGCCCGAGGTTTCACGGACATCAGCGAAGCGCTACAGTCGAGGAGCAGAGTTAAGCGGCGGGAACGTTTGAAAAGTCAGGCCTCCGATGATAAGATTTTAGATCAAGATGAAGACATGGGGATTCTTGATGAAGGCCTCAGAGCCATTTCATGGTAAGTCCTTAAACCTTTGCAACTCTCTGCACAGCATAGGCTACGTTTATGCCTTCAATTTTTATCAATAATCTAGGTTCAAACTCCTCACAGCGGAATCTACTGTGCTAGTCTATTTAGCTGACCTGGAAATGAGGCTGATCTAGAATTTCCATTTATAGAAAACTAAAAAAAGTGAAGATATCACACCATGAACCGATTAATATTTCTCTAAAAATATAGTTGTTTGAAAAGTCCCAGTGTTGGAAAGTTGGCATGTAACGTTATCGTCAGTACTTATGCATAGTGTGCAAAAACTGTGCAACACATTGATGGAATGCAAAGAGAGGGCGAGATAGACCATGATATACAGACAGAGGGGAAGATATATATATATATATATATATATATATATATATATATATATATATATATGAGAGAGAGAGAGAGAGAGAGAGAGAGAGAG
>JAUTBT010060710.1:0-14786 GCA_032361225.1 Lepetodrilus schrolli | reverse complement strand
TGTTGGAACATGGGATCCGCAGAAACCCAATTATCCTCAACCTCCAGGATCCCTTCATCCACCGACACAGGACGCAAACCCACGGCAAACAGGTTGCCCCATTTTGTCGCCTCTTACGACACACAAGGGGGTGTGGGGGGCCAATTCTAACCCGGATCCCCTCGGGGCCACTCACCCAGAAAGTGTGCAAAGTATCATGCTTTATTCCAGCGTGTCACGATTTTCACCTAAGTAGTCCGTGGGCTGGGAGGGTTACCTTGCACCTCTCCCCCATCCCCAGAACCTCCAAAAGTGGTACCATTTTGTTCAGGGGACCCCCGTCATTGATAATTTACATGTTACCAAGAAATAAATTGGGTTGCACTATGCATTTCCGCCGTTTTTCAACATGGCCACCATCCCACCCCAGAACTTCCAAGTGTGGTACCATTTTGTTCAGAGGAATCCCATCGTTTTTTTTGTTCATATGTTTGCTTACAGGGTAGATTTAATATCCACCACTTGATGTGGGGCTAGACACTTTCTGTTGGCGGCCATTGAAAAACGGCGGAAATGCACAGTGCAAGCCAACTCTTTCTTGGTAACATGTAAAATATCAATGATGAGGTTCTCCTGAACAAAATGATACCACACTTGGAGGTTCTGGGGTGGTGCTGTGGTGCATGGTGGGCATTAAATCTACCCTGTAGGTAAAAATATGACAAAAAAACGCTGCATACATAATTTCATCCACTTGATGTATAACTTGGAGGTTCGGGGGAGGGAGGGGGGGGGAGGGCACACGGTAGACCCTCCCAGCCACGTGACTATAATATATGTAATGTCTAATCGTAGTGAACAGTGTACAAACACAGTTTAATTATATTTAGTTTGTCTGGATGTTTTCGCCATATTTGCACGTTTTACTTACCAGATGCAGCATGGGCTATCAATGTTAGTTTAGCTTGAATCTTAGTGTATTTATTACGCATTATAGTTGTTGGTATGTCTGTTTGTCTATAGATGGTCATACGCGTTTTGTGCATGAAGATGGTGTAGAGGATTGTACCATATATATGCCTGTGTCATATCAGATTCCATAGGTCTGCTATATAATACTAATAATTGAAGCAATATTATATTTTACGCACAAATTAATAACAGTCTAAGAAATACATTACAACACTAACTACTTGTTATTAATATGTAGATCGTAGTGCTACGAGTCGTAGGTAGTTTCAAGTTAACGGCACGGTTTTGTTTACGTATTTTTGGTCCAAAATATTTTACCTGAAAGCTACATATTCCTCATTTCCCACTAGTTTTCAATATTTTTATATTTTCATATTTTATTTTATTTATTGACAAAGTATATATGTAACAGAGCTCCCTAGCAGTGCGTGCGACTGAACTGATGTTCAACGTCGCTGCGAGAAGCTCCTCACAGCGAAGATATACGCCATTTGCATTATTTGGTGTAGCGATTTGCAAAGGATTTCCCTGTTCCGTAGATACCTGGAAGGCATTTTTGCAACACAAATGCGATGATACGTACGTTAATTGAAAATAGTTTGCATTTCCAACTCGTATTTGGTCATTTGCGGCAATAAAAATCTGTGATAGTATGCGTTTCCTGTATTATAACGCCTCCTCATGCGACAAGTCGGTGGCATCAATACTAGGTGCACATCTCCCTTTCCTACCGGGAATCGGTATCAAAGTACATGTCTACCATCATAACTCTTTATGTGACCAGCTAGTGATAGTTCCTGGCTCAGTGGAGCTATGGCTCTTTGTTTCATATACGTGATGTATGTAGTCTTCGCCACGGATCCTATAGTATCAGTGAGCGATGTATTTCTTTCCCACGACTCGTGGGGTTTCCAGTGAGTGAGTATATCGCTTTAGCATGGGTCGCGTTACCAGTTAATGCTATCAGTATCGTTACTATTGTTCTTAATGTTACTATGCTGCGAAATAGGACAGCAGTTATAGCAGTTAAAGCTTGTCCTTTATTCAACTGCATCAGCCGTCTCATGCATATCGTACCGCGACCTATTGATGTAAATGTTATTCAATAGTTATGTCTATTGCAGGATGCCATCGTGTTGCTATACGATGCCATTTCCTCTTTATGGTTCTTGTCGTATAAAAGATAGGCAAGCTTGTCCGTATCATGACTTCGCAATGTCCGTCGCAATGACTGATTGGTACTCGTGTCCTAATGCATATTCGTGCCCTGGTGGATTCGCGTATGTATGAATATTCGTGTCTATGCACATTAATGTCCTTGGGAAATTCCTGTCTTTATGGAAATTCTTGTCATGTCCATTCATTTTGTAAGTGAATGATATCGATCTCCTTATTTAGAACTTATATTACCTATTATCGACATCATAACAATTCTCTGAAACACATGGTCACTGGCAACTGAACATCCGTCAATACTAAGCAGGCAGTCGTCGTGAACTTCAGAAAATGCATCCTAATTATCAGAATCGAAATTTCCCATGACCTGCAAGAAGTTCACAATGTATATGGCTCACTCCAATGCGGTATGCATTTTAACGGTCAGGCTCTTCATTCTATTAATGACTGGTATCCGTCTCGTTATTATTGCACTCAGAACTGGTGTTGGTGCTATGTGACTCTGACATGACGGTTGTCCATGTCTTTTATCTCGATGCTCTATATCCCTTGAAGTAAATAGATGCGCGTCCTCATCCTGACATCTGCGTGTATTGACATTCATGTGCGTGTCTGTACGATGACTGAGTGTCCTATAGTGTCCTTACCGTGAACCTTTAGTGTCCAACACTAATTGATAAGCATTCCATGTACACCAAACGTAGTCAAGCCACATGGAACATCTAGGTGAATATGACTAAATGGCATGGTTTGGGATTTTTAGTTTCAAGTTCATCTGGATCAATAATGCTGATGCTTTTTATCCAATTTGGGCGTGTTCTGGTCGACTTGACAAATTGTGGATGGATTAATTGAAACATACCTGATCTGTTTAGTACCTTGAAAGAATGTCAGTTTCAATTAATCATATATCCTCTGAAACAGATGTCCAATGGGTCCTCACATGCGTACAAGCTTAGGTTATTTTCATATATATATTACTGTATATGACATATACTCTATGTGCACAAATCTTAACATCCCAGAATATATATTTTGTTCATATTTTTCTACCTTACACGCCCAGGCGTTCTAGGTTTGATATATAAATATTTATCTGATAATTGTTCATTGAATACTAATAATCATAAATTATGTATCTGGCATAATAACACTAAATTTATTTTTAATTTCTTAAATACATATTTTACTAGGCCTACTATCCCGATAAAATTGCGTATGTCTTTATTTGCTAATCCATTGAATTGGTGCTGAGAGAGACAATGAAGAGTATTAAGGCCATTATAGACTAGGCGATTTTTATCGCTGCAACAATGGTTCCATACGTTAAGGCAACATTTGTCTCCGCAACACTTTGCTATACATTATACGAGACCGTATAATGTTCCTATTCAGGGCGATCTCAATTTCTTCGTCGCAACACAAGGGAGACAAGCGATTGTTCACTATACACTAGGCAACAAATATCGCAGTAAAAATCGCCTAGTCTATAATGGCCTTTAATATAATAGAAACAAATTCATTATTACTTTCTTCGGTTAATCTGATGTGGAAATAAGATATTCGTGTTGTTTGTCTAAGTGGTGGGGTTGGGCATGGACGGGCGTTAAAGAAACCACTGTCACCCACGTCAAATAATTTCCTGTCATATCGTATTTATTACCTCAACCATAAACTAACTTTTCCCTTAATAATAATTTACACCTCACAGTAATCTAACCGAATCCTTCCTGACGCCATGAATATCTACTTTGCCATTCATTTTAATACTTTCTGGACGCTTCCCAATTGCGTTCCAGCATCCACAAACAATATTTCCTTTTAACCAGGAATTTTAGTATATATATATATTTAAAGAAATTATCAGAGACTGTCTCGCGATATTAAATATGATAGAGACACGTAAGCATCGAACCCAGTACCCGCATTGCCATCTATCACCAGACTTCCCCTCCCCACCCCCCTCCGACATGCAGGTAGACGCGCGTCCCCGATGGATTTCGCCTTCATCGCGCGCACCTGCAACTCGGTAATGCGCTACAATCAGTGCACCTCCACCGCAGCGGACCGCTGTAATTTATTTGTCGGTGCGCAAAGTATCTAATCAATTAGTAAAATGAATTTAAGAATTCTTGATTTTGAAAACCTGCGAGGGGGTCATCGTGATTCAGAAAACTGCGTCTCGGCGGCTGGGGGAGGGTCGAGCAATATTGGTCCTTGAGTCATGAGAGGTCGGGAGTGGCATATTGGTGAGTAACTCTTGCTGTGCATACCTGACTCGGTTCTCTGTTAGAATCTAACGTGCAGTTGAAACGGCGTACGACCAGACTGTATAAGGAGTTATTATATTCGGTTATAGACACGATTCATTACCTGTCAATGCTTCGTCTGTATTAGTTAGTAATTACGATGGTTTCGTGAAAACAAAGGGCAGCGGATTTTCATTTAACGTAATGAGTCGAGTCTATGTCATTCTCTTCCGTGACTCGAATGTGTAAGTCTGCGATAATTTATATTGCAGAATCGTATGCTTTGATAAAAACGATGCTGGTTGATATGTGATGCTATATTTTGTAAATGACATCTATGGACATGCTATATAACCGGGATATTTTCAGTATACTGATACGTTGGCGGTCGGGATATTTGGCCATATATTTTGTTCAACTATTCTATTCGAAGAATATCATAATGTACTCCACAGTGAAGTAATTCAATAGATATTGAACCATCACCATATCCGGTGAACGTTATGCTTATGTGTATTATTTATGCTTATACTTGCAAGCATTTACCACAATGTGCCACCTCCGGTTTTAATATAAATAAGTCCGTAACGACCATGTATGCTTACATTTAGTATAACTAATTTTCTCGTTTGATTAGATTCACGCCTATTGAATTGAAGCAAATTGGCTCAACTTTACGGTACCAATGCCATGCAATGTACGTTTCCGTATGAAGACAACACCGGGGTTAGTGTTATCTCTGATTATCCTGGCTACAGCACGTATTGTGCTGAAGATACAATGAGTATTGATCCCACGTTAACAGTAAGAACACCGGGCGGCTCCAGACGGTGTTTCGGAATAACGTTTTTATCATTGACCCGAGTGCTTTGAACATACACACCTCCCGACTTTCAATCCGATTCTACAGCTCAGTTAAACATTATGTAAAGTATACGTTCGCCCGGTTATGTAGGTACCCTGTAATGGTGACTCCCGTAATATCTATTGAGGACCATATCGCAAATGTGACAAATGTTCGTATGGTGGTAGATTCCGGGGTGGGGTGGGGGGGTTGGGGAGGAGGGGGGGTAGTTGGAAATACATATCCATGTGGTAGATAAGGGGCGGAGACACTGACCAGCACTGACGTGTCACGTGACGGATGATGGACAGGTAAAGTGACAGTGCTGGAGATAGGTGGGTGGAGCTATGCTAGGTGGACAGGAGTCGGCGGGTTGGTCCGTCCATGAGACCCTCCCCGAACAGTGTCTGCCTCACCACGAGGCTTTAATGCAGGTGGACCACGTGATCACATAGCTGACCAGCGTGTCCACTACGGACCTCCATAGATTTTATTCCGCGACGTTTCTTAGCAAAACGCGCACGGACTTAACTTGCGGTGTTCTTTTTTTAATTTCTGGAATTTCCCGTAATGCGTCGTTAGGTTCTGACCACCCAGCAATTCGGTGGATATTTAGTGTGAGACATTCCTGACTTGAATCGATGACTTGTCAGAAAGCACAATGACTGATGCGTGGAAGCGACTATAACTAACTACCTTTTGCTGTCGTGTGGAATATATTGCTCTTCCATTTGTGAGACTTGAGACCCCGCGTGTTATCTAGCTGCTCCTGTCCCAAAGCCCTGCCCACCGAGGAAGGTCCTTCCCGCCTCCCAGGGGATCACTGGCGCTATAAATACACTCTACACGCTCACATTTCTGGGACACATTCTCATTCAGAGGTGGCCGGGGTGTGCCTGAGGAGAGATCGTGAAAAAAATTCCTCCGACATCGGAGTGGGAAATAATCTTGAAATTTGTCACCCCCTTAATTCTGTGGATGGTGGATAGTCTTGCACGAAGATGTGTGTGTAATGCCATGACGACAGTTTTCTGATTGGCGGAGAGCGGAGAGGATAAGTCGTGAAGTATAATCGTAATTATATAGTACAATGGCTGTGTAATATTCGTCACGTGTTTGCGTGGGATCTACTCGCTCATGGATGGAAGTTATACCACGATATGAGGATAGCTTCGGGAGATAGAAGTCGTTCGAAGGAGAAGAACGAAGAGGGCCGGCTCTATCTTCTCCGGAGGGGGTAGCCGGACGGGGGCTAGTTAATAGGCCGGAATCCGGACCCTCGCGGCTATAAGCCATGGCCTCAGGTATAGTGTGTTGCATATTATTCTCAAAAACCTCACGCGGCCCTCTCCCTTCCCACCTCGGTCAAGAAAATCCCTGACTAGGTCATGCAGCATGTCATGCGTGACACACTTCCTGTGGGCCCCACACCAAACACCCTAAAAAATGGGGTCATTCCTATCCCTCCGCTGGATCTTAAAATAGGCGCATTTTCGTGTGTACTTTAGCTCTTTGTTGAATCTCGGGATCTCCCTACTTTTACGTGGTCACTGGCATTTTAAAGTAGCCCACCGTGAGTTGATTGTTGTAGCTTTGTGTGTGGTCAACGAGGGTATATCTATGCACGCCAGAGTCAAAGAAGGAGAGAAGCTGACACATATTTTCGTTGTAGACTCTCAGTCAGCGTGACAAGTCGACCCGAGGGAGCCTCTTGCCTCCAACCTCGCCCCCTCCACAACCCGCTCTATTTACAAGTGTTTGGTAGAATATGCAAAGAATGTGATCACGACACACAAACACGACAATGTTTCAGGAACATAAAAGCGAAAGTTGATGTTTAATAGCTCACGTCACTGGATAGCTAACGTTAGAACAATGCAGAAATCCAGTAAGCGGTTATATGGTTATGCGATCCCACCCCACCCCCTATACCCCCACCTCTGCCCTGCACTGGGGATTGTTTTTTTTTGTTCACATCAGATAGCGATAGTGTGACCTGTTTTTACTCCTGGGCCGGATACTGCCAATATAAGGTGCGGTAGGAGGGAGGAGGAGGACTCATGTGAAGTTGTTGGGGCGTAGTATTGAGCGTCTCTCAAGAGAAGCTAAGCATATATACAAGCAAATAAAACTTGTAACGATCAGCTGATTCCAAGTAGTTTACTCCCATGCGTTAACGATGTTGCAGGACGATCGCTGCCAACTTCAATTGGGTCACGTCAATCCATCGATTTAAACGTACTATCGACAACTGATTTAATTGATTTTCTTTTCGGCTTGCTATAAATACAACTGTTAGATTATTTCACCAATCAAAATGGGTTTTTTTGCCTCACATGCTATTTTCATAATATGCAAGCTATGAGAGTTCCAGGAGTTTGCGTCACAGATATACACGATCTCTGAAGGTGACTGACTACCAGAGTGATGAGGATGACTCCTGTCAGCTAGTAAACTCCAGGTCTACCTCCTCCCTCGCCCCTCCTCCTCTGCCTCCTCTCCTCCGTCGTCCATGCTCCGTCAGTACCGAGCTCCGTGCATCTTATGGCGCTTCCTCGGGAAAGGCTAGGCTTGCATATCATATGGCCCCGATTCTACAGCAACTGACGGCATTCCAGCGGTCAGTCGGTGTCCACTCTGGAGACGGTGGTCAGTGCATCGGGGGACCCGGCAGCGTCTATGAAGCGGGCATCCACTCGCCCAGCGAGCGATCACGGAGTCTGGGGTCGGGATACCAGCTGATGGCGACGCACTCACCTCTCCAAGGTAGCAGTCGTCCATGTTATAATGGCCCTATGACGTAAAAGAAAACCCCTAGCGAAACTCGGGGTGTAAAGGCTAGAATTAAAAGGGGTTGGGGTGTGTCAAGGCAGGGTGGACGTAGATCTGGAAGGTCGGGTGGGTGGACCGTGTTTTGATGACCTGTGGTCAGACCTACGGGTTACTTAACAACACAACGAGGGCGCTGCTAGGTTTTCAAGGAAGTCTGCTTCCGCTCAATGCGCACTGCGCGGAGGTATCCATATTGTAGCGAGGAGGTAGGGAAGACACTCGACGGCGGCCGGGGGGAGAGGGGAAGAAGACGACGTCGTCCATCTTCCCGTCTCTGGCCGGAGATGACCAGCGGCTGGCCGACGCACGCAACTCCTGTACACCATCAAGGTGAGGCATGTCGTCCACACCATACAGTGCACGGACGTAGCGGGAGATACGGCGCCGGCATCAGCGCATGGATATACCGTTCGTTGCCTGGCCCTCTGCGGAGGTCATTGACTCCAGGACAAGTGCATGTGTGCGATAATGATCGGGACGAGCATCTCGCTGTACAACTGTTGCATAATCTCCACACATTGTCTTGGCATGATCCAGGAGCTTAATTAGCACAGAATTCCAGCGTACTGGGTGTTTTTCAATATTAAGCTAACGCCGATGTAATATGCCAACATTACTAAATATTGATTTTTTCCCCATTTTATACTCTTGTGGAATGCCCTACCACTGTGGATTTTTTTGTGAAAACAAAAGTGTGTGTTAGTATGTTTCGTTAGCTGACGTGTGTCTCGGGCTTAAGGGATCGTTCTGCTTTTTTCTGGACCTCGTGGCACCGTCTTCTGCCCGTTATTACGTGGTATGTTTCCACAGAAATCCGTCGCCAAACTTTAACTAACCAATATTCCATGAATTATGTCCTAGAAGGAGGAACACTAGACCTAGCAAGTCCGCATTCTACGAAGGAGTCCTTCTTTCTTCTTCAGTGAAATGTCTACCAGTTCTCTGTCACCGTTGGCCTGGATGTGTGTTGAGCTATGTGAAAATAGGTCTCTTTGTAAGAACATGGTATCCACCCAGTCATTCATTGTTCGGTATACTATGCCAACCCCCCTCCGCTCTCCACGTCGTCAGTTCTCTTACCACCATTTTATCTCCGCAAAGGGACAGTACATAGAAAATGGTATATATATATATATATATATATATATATACATCACTCTTGTGCACAATGGTATCCTTACCAATGATAGAAAACGACACAGACATTTTATTCATAATGTCAATGAAGATTTCTCCTACTACTATGTTCGGCATCATTGATACAGAACTCAAAATTAAAGTATGTCCAACAGTGTGTATACAATCTACTGCCATACATACATAATATACACGGAACGTTTTAAATCATCTTCTAGCTAATATCTTGGGCTGGCTTGATACTTAATTTATTATCAGATAGGCATATTCTTTGGAGCATCTGCAATATTGTAAGCTAGGTTGGTAGATAGGATAGTAATTTAATGTGTTATAGGTAAGTAGGAATGGCCATATGTTCTAATATTTGCTGAGCATGTAGGTCTGAGCTCATTATATCTGATATTATGCCAGTGTTTGCTAGAACAATGCATGATCAATATTCTAAGAGTTACAGAGTAGGTAGATCTGAGGTTATTTTGTCGGATGTAATGCTAGTGTTTGCTAGGTAGGTTTGGTGTGGTGTCATTGCGGTGTTTGCTGGCTTGGCCGGTTTGATGATATACTATTGTTTGCTAATATACTATTGGTTGGTAGATATAATATAGTAGGGTTATTCTAGTTTTTGTTGCCTTGGTACACCTGAATTTATTCTATGTCTTAATGGTAGATTTGTATGATTGTATTCTAGTGTTTGCTGGTTGTTAGGTAGGTTGTTCTGATTGAAATACACGTATTGATTGTTTGATATGTCTGATAGTAACCATGTTTGTACAGAGCGGACTATGACCAATTTGTCTTTTTTCAATACTGTCATCATACCTTGATATTCATTATTTCACCGAGTAATATGGTATCACTATGTATTAGTGTAATACAATGATATCACGGTGAGAAAGCTACCTCAATTCCTTCTTTATGAGTTAGGAATAGTTTACTCAGAAATGAATGATGATTTGTAATCAAACTGATGATTCGCATATCGCTCTTCCTTATTATTATCACATATAAATACCTTAGAGATTGATGTATACTTAATGACCGCTTTGCTATTTTATAGCTGGTGGTTTCCCAAGGAGAACATCTCACCCACCAAGCTATTTATTATTGAATACAATATGGATATGCTTATGAAACTACTTTGTTGCACATCTTGTATGTTCCATAGTAATAATGGTGTGTCCCAACACAACAATTGGACGTGAATAGCAATACTGTACGATTGCACTTCAAACTTCAGCTGTGTGTATTCGTCCAGGTGGATGTTTATGTTTCATAAATAATATATATGCTCATTTCCCACCATGTTTACTTGCAAGTATTGGACGACTTTCTTTGTATATTTATATATCATTGTTATGCTGTAGTAAGCTCACTTCAGCATGATCATAAAAGATAATGCACAAGTCCCATTCTCACTGTCGTCCAAGTGAATTTTAACTAAAGAATTTGGAATAATAAAAAACAATCACTTATTCAATATAAAAGTAAACGCGAGTGTAAGATAGTTATCAGGGTATGTGTGTATATAACATATTGATAAATGTTTCAATAGCGTACCGTTTAAAACTTATTATTAGGACCATTATATTTTAGCATATTTTACCATGAATTATTAATAGTGCATCTACCATAATACATAATTATTTAAATTATATTTATAATTGGATACAGTTTAAAAGCGTTACCATATTCTTCGGATTACTTATCATCTATTTATGAATACTATACATTTTTATTTCCCCAGTATTTCTGTGTTTCTAATTATGGGGATTACGTTTTCAGGCGGAGGAGGCCGGAGAAGAGGCATGTGTAAATGGTTCAACGTGGCCAAAGGATGGGGCTTTGTGACCCCTGACGATGGGGGTCAGGATGTATTCGTACACCAGGTAAACACATTCATAAATACTTAGGTTCCTACAGTAGAAAGTCTGCCCTGTCTGAGCGCTTACTATCAATATTTAATACTTTTACTGTAGTGCTCAGGCGCAAGTTTCGTGAGTGGCTAATAATTGCATTGATTCACTATGGATATTTCAATTAATTAGGTATATATAGATAGGCATGAGGGACAATTTTCACTGGTAATCATGTTACAATTATACGTTGCGTATTAGGTAAAACATAGTAATCTACCAACAAATAAAACATATCATCTAATCCATGTAATGAATCACCTCGCCCAGTGATCATGACTAAAGGCTATATTGAGGTTATGATAAAAGTATGAATAATATAAACAAATGCTTTATATAGTCATATGGAGTGCATTATTTGGTAACCAATGTTGTTAGAATATGCTATATTACTATGAAAGGAAAGTAACCGTACAAATTAGTATTAACTACACAGTGTTGATCATGACCAAGGAATATTTGGTATGGTTTTGTTTGGTAAAGGAATGGCACTGAAGAATGAGAAATATAATAATACTGATATACAAGTTTCTGTTTTCATGAAATGTCTGCAATCCTAGCGATCCTTGTGAAACCTAATGTTGTGTGATTCACTACAAATTATATGAGTAAACCATTCCGTTACAATCTATAGACGAAGTTGGACCAGTAGTGTAGTGTAGGGAAGCCTATTGCATATCAGCTTTGGATCATCACTCACGCTTAACATAAAATAAACGTTTAGCCAGACAAGCATCTGAATATCGGTCTTGCATGAACGTCAATGATAAGAATATATTTTATTAAATAATATCCAAACACCTGCTATTATGAACTACACGAACTGCTTGTCAATTACTAGTAGCACACGCATGCGCGCACAAACGCGCACGCACACACACATACACACACACACACACACACACACCTTACATAGACCTTATTAATTACGAATTATCTAAATGCTTCTCAACATAAATATATAATTAGTGTGCTGGCTTATAATTGGTAGTTTTATGGTAAAGTGCCTTCTATTTTATTATTTGTTTAATTCTTATTTCACAATGGAGGTATTTGTAAAATTCAAAAATCTATTCCCAAGTAATTATACCTGGAATATTATCTACTACTGAAACATAACCAAAATATAATGCACTTGTTTATTTTATTAGATAAGTCTATATTTTGAAGTACAGTTGAAATGTTATTGATTGAGTAACTAGATAATCTATGAAATAAGTAATGATTTTGTTTTGGTTGTTAAATTAACATTTTTAGTTGCCATATTTAAAAAACATCATAATTATTTGTACTATCGAGAAAATCTTTGAGCTTAATGCCCTTTTTTCCTTATGTTACTCTTTCAAGTACTTATTTATTTATGTTTCACTTATGACATACATATGACTTTAGAAACCCACTTAAAGTAAACGATTATTATATGTATTCATTCATTCTAACGCAGCTAATAGTATGGATCATTATTAACTCTGCAGCAACCGCATTACATAATATTTATTGTTTTAATTTATCATAATTATTTAGGGGGGATAGTTATTCAGAAAAGAATGAAAATATGTAATCGAAAGAAATGTCTGTTCACATTTTAAACACTATTATACGATTATATCCAGGAATAAATATATAAATAATGTGACAATATAAATAGAGATAATTATATGAATATATGAGTCTATGATACGGATACACATGGACACAATTTACTGGAGGAAAAATGCAATGGTCATTGAGTATAGATACTCCGTTTATTATCGAATATATAGAACTATTAGCAGTTCATGAACTATTCGAAGTAAATGAAACGTGTTCGCGACCTTTATGAAGAAGAAGAAGAAGAAGAAGAAGAAGATTATTCTAAAACGTCACGCTATGATGCCGTTGCAATCGTAATGTTTGCAAACAAGACAATAGCTTTAAACCAATCGAAGGTGACCCATCACTGCGCAGCCCCATAATTAACAATCGAGATGCGAGAATCAAGGTCAAGGTCGTGTGCTTAACTTCAGCTTTCATGACAATAATTGATTCAGTGGTATTCAAATATTCTGCTTGTTTTACCATTGGTTGGACTTGGTATTCATTATGCATTCTAATTTATGTAATCATGCATACATACATATAGACATTATCGTCCACGAATTGGACATGAATACTTACATTAATAGTCCTTCTATGAATAGTAGTTGTATATGGACTTATACATTAAATGTTATAACTTATATTTTAAATTGCATATTTTTTTCATAATTATTTTGAAAGTGCTGTCATTATTTGTAATTGATTTATTTAGGATAATGTAATGGTGAATAATAATGATAATAATGGCATTGACCAATGTAACTGAATTATGCAGGATAATCGATGTGCTGTAAATAGCAACACCTTAACTGGGGTTATATAATAATAGAACTTATTTATTAATAACATTATAACTGAGTTATTAGGTTAGTATAATGTGGACATAATGTCATGTATGTATGGTAATTAAATATTAGCATAATGCTATTTCAAAAGAGTATGTAGGTATTACAACAGATGTACCGTATGTAAACTTGTATATTGTATTAAAACGACATTACCAGTCTATTCCACATGTGCTATGGAAATGTCATATTGTCGTACTGGGTTATTTAGAATACCTATACGTTATCATAGACAGATATCTGGTTTATGAGCTGCTGTTACAGATCAGTGCATTTGTTCATATGGAAAACTGAGACATGTATAATTAATATAAAGACAAGTTCGAGAAAGAAAACTCAATCTTGAATTAAAACCTGAAGTTTTCTATTAACTTTTCCACCCGAAACAATTGTTACACTAAATATAATAGATCATGGTATTCTGGAAATTTTGAAAATGGCGCGCCATTTTATTATTATATTTTAAAATATCTAGATGTTTCGGTGATGGACGGGAGAGACTCGAGACTTGGTATGATACATTCGTTCTGTGCATGCGGTCATTTGGTGCATGACCCGGGTCCTTGGGTGGGTCCACCGTCCTAATCTGGGTAGAGAGGGTGTTTTGTTGGTACCTCCACAGATTTCAGCGCCGTGATGATTCTCTGTGCGGTATCTATTCAGCGTTGTGTTCACCTTGTTGCTCTGCCTTGTCCCATAGCATTGCCGTGTCTCGCCTAGCCATGCTACGTCCGCTAGCCTTGCTACAAGGCTGCGCATCAAATGTAACGTGCTCGGTATTTCAGTGAGTCTAGCTAAGGCGACTGGTTAACAAGTACCCGTGAAGTGAAAGCCAGTACGTATAGTTAACCATTACTTCTGTCATTCTATACACTGTCATGTCCACAACGAGTCGACGCATCGTTTTCTAGACTGGTGCAAGTCTACAATTCATTCGCTGCTGGAGATAAAGGGGAGCGGTCTTGGCGAGCTGGCGCTGTTTCTCGGGTCAAAGGGCACATCTGTCATACTCCCACTCTTTACAAAATTAAATGCCTAAAATGGTTGAAATGTACACGTCTGGAGCAGCTGAGAGGAACGGCTACTTTACGAGCTAAGCAGAGATTGAGCCGGAAGTTGGCTCAAAAATATCTGAAATAGTCTTCGCAGGTTGAGCATTGAGTTACAGAGATAGACTTACTGTGGAAACACAGTGATGTATATACCGAAGGTTTCGTTGTCACTTTCTACCCATAAATTATTTAATGTTTACATTTACAGA
>JAUTBT010060699.1:0-14788 GCA_032361225.1 Lepetodrilus schrolli | reverse complement strand
CACACACACACACACACACACACACACACACACACACACACACACACACACACACACACACACATACACACACAAATGGACAAATCGTCTACAGTGTACAGAAACTTGTTGTCGAGTATTAGTTAAACTAATGTGCATTATTAATGTGACGTATACTAGTACTTACACTGGCAGCAAGTCTGGGGTCGCCACCGTGGGGTATTACTAGGTCTTCCACCCTGTCGCCGTCAACGTCCGGGATAGCAACGACCTGGTAGACGTTCCACCACATAAAGAAGACCTTTGGATACATGGTGGCATCTGCGTACCACAGTGTCTTCCCTGAATATAGTAGTAGTAATAATATTAGTATCAGTAGTAGTAGCATTAATTTATTATTGTTTTTAATATTATTATTATTATTATTATTATTATTATTATTATTTTATTATTATTATTATTAATATTAATATAATTAATTAATTATAATAAATAAATAAATTAATTAATTCATTATAATATTAGTAACAGTAGTAATAAAAAAAAGTATCGTCATTTTTATCTATCTCTTTTCATTATTAAGATTATTACTATCATCATCGTAATCAACATTATAGTTAAACTTTTGTTTTATTACTACTGTTACTAATATTATAATTAATTAATTAATTAATTATAATAATATTAATAATAATAATAATAATAATAATAAATAAATAATAAAAACAATAATAAATTAATGCCAATACTACTGCTATTATTATTATTATTATTATTATTATTATTAATATTATAATAATAGTAGTAGTAGTAGTAGTAGTAGTAGTAGTAGTAGTAGTAGTATAATAGCAGCAGCAGCAGAAGCAGTAGTAGCAGTAGTAAATTACATTATTCCAGAAAGACAACAGAAACACAGTGGTGCGCGAGCTGACCACGTCGATGGCCTGGACGACGCGCAGACAGAGAATAGCCACCAAGACAGAGAACCCACACACTCACACAGACAGAGAACACAGTGGTACACAAGCTGACCGTGTCTGACATCGATGGCCTGGACGACACTCTGTTGACCTGTACACACGCAATCGTCCAGCCCGTCTCCATTAAGGTCCACGTGACACATCATGGTGAAAATCGGGCCTCGAGTAGGTATGCTCCACAGTTCCTTACCATCGAAACCTCTCAAAGCAAGCACGAATCCACTACATGGAAATGTCAACCCTGAAACAAAGGTTTAGTCACATTCAAGACAATTCTTTTTCATTATACTTTTACTGAAAGTGGTTCTCATCCCTAAACTATTTTCTTGCACTGGGAAAAAAAGGACATCTCTTAGACTATGTCTCTTTTGTAAATAAATGAAGTTGTGTTTTTCTTCTACTTATCAAATTGCGAACCATACTATCAGTGGATACTAATTTGATTCCTGTTTATTTTTTTTTGCAACCTTGGCAGTAACTTGGTATCTTGAAATATTACACATTATTCCAGAATTGCGTTAAACATAACAATTTAAGTATTCAGAGATGTATCTTTAATTATCAATGTACCATTTGTTTGCTGTATATACTTGACACGTTTCGCATTACTCCCAATCATCTCTATATGTTATATCTATGTTTATTGTGTATATTTGAGTCAAGCCTTGTTTATAATGTCATCAAGCATTGTTTATAATGTCATCTTGACCTTTGCTCCTGCAGTACTCCTTGAAAACGTTGCCACCCATGAATTTGTACATGGTTCCAACTTCAATGTCGTGGGATAACGCCACCAGTACGTCAGGTAGTGCATCTCCGTCAATATCCAGAGTTCGAACACAGGACTCGGTGCCTAGAATCATCACAGGTCAACTACAGCGTAATATGAATTGAGAGAGAGAGAGAGAGAGAGAGAGAGAGAGAGAGAGTTTTTCTGTACATTTTTAAATCGGTAATAAATCAAATTAAAACTAGATTTTACAAAATTCAGGTGCATTGAAACTGGAACTTATTTACTATTCACTTGAGCAGATTTGTTTTTAAACAATAATTAAAAAAACGAATTCTCTATCGTTTCAGATCTATGTTTCACGAAAGGGTCGGATCAAAATATGTCTACGTCACCTTTATGCCCGGACTATAATACGTTTTACGTCACAGCGGGAATCTTTCACCCATACGTGTAGTGAAGATGATACAAAGTCTATAAATTGCTTCAATATTTTACCTAAATCGTTTAGCACGAGTTGCCAGTTATTGATAGGCTCACTGTGTGGTACACGAGATTCTGATATTGTTTTGCTGGTATCTATCGTCGTGGTTCTAGTACTGGATGCGTTCCTGGAACTCGTGGGCGCGTTGCTGGTACTCCTGGTCGTGTTGCTGATACTCGAGGACACAACATGTTCATGCTGCTTCTTGGTGGTGCTTGTGGTCGTGTGGTTGACCTTACTTCCGGGGTCGCTGGAGCGCCACAAGGCGAGACCGGTCAACAGCCCTACACAGACACCGCCAAGCATTACGACGATGAGTACAATCACGATTGGTAAATGGCTCCATTTGTAGGTGACAGGCTTAAATCTTTGACGTACGGATTTCAAAAGAGGTCCTTTAGTGTTCACCCGCTGGTCGAATTCGTCACTCGAATCGTCTTCGGTTAGCAGCGCGTACGTAGGAATCATATTTCTGGCGTCGTGCATCATCATACTGCCGTATGTAATTCTGATTTTTAATTAAATCCGGATACTGAAATATATCAAAGGAGATATACTGATAGAAAAAATTTAAAGAATCACCTGTGTAGTAATAGTGATATGCCATGACATTGTTGCTGAGAAGTTATTGTCCAAAAGCGTTTCGAGGATTAGCCAAAATTATCAACGTGCTTCTTGGGTAGTCAACACGTTACCAGCCTTTTTTTCCTTTAACAATAATAACTTTCCACCAATCATTTATTTTTTATTGATCTACTCTAGTCGACGTGTCAGTCCCCGAGCTGTTACGGGTGGTCACATTACTCTAACCCTTCTTCAAAATATACTTTAAAATGCAGTTTCCAAATATTAAACCCAACTAATTATGTTAATTAACATGCATCCCATTAATAGAATTTCCTGCCTATTACACTGCCCTGAAAAGCCCAATAACTTTGATGAACATTTTGAATCTCTAAAAGTGGAATGGCGTAATAGGCCCAGGCAAACATTGAGAACTATTAGCTAGTGTTCCAAGAAGGTGGGCAGCCGTTGTTGCATAGGGGACACAACCAAATACATACTTTGACAGATTTCTGTTAATTCTATCAATTATATGACGAATAAACATCACCACGTGAAATATGTTGTTTACTTCAAAACAATGTGTTTCCTTTTTTCCCCTTTCAGTATAACCACGAAACTCTTTGAGTACGATTTCATACGCAAGCTCAAATTATTTTATATGTACGATTTCATTCTCAAGCTTAAATTATTTTAGATGGGAATTTGTGAACAAAACTTTTGCATGAAATAGTGCTCGAAAGGGGTTTCGTAATCTCGAGGCATGGCTTAGTGCGTAAATGACATAATACGCCCGTGCTCGGTCTTGAGGAAGATATGTGCATAAATAGATGGGTGAGTAAATATTATATAATCTAAATTGAAACTGACGTACGTAAAGAAAGAAATTAAGAAAAAAATTCAAATTGAAATTCAAATTAAAGAAAAAAGAAACACATATACTAAACGTTTTAGTACGATTAATTCATTCTCGAGCTCAACTTTTATATGGGGTTTTGTGAACACAATTCAAATTTGACATCGTACACACACAAAACGTTTCGTAATTTCGATACCATGCACGTAGTTTCTTTAAAAAAAAAAAAAAATACAAGCTCTCGTGATACGATCAAAGACCTACGAACATCGTAACTCATAAAGTTGCGTAGAGAGTCCCGATATTACGAAACCGTTTTTGAGTACGATGTCATGCTCAACTCAGTTTTATTCACAAATCCCCATATACAATTTGAGCTTGAGCATACCATCGTACTCAAAAGGTTTCGTAATCTCGGGGCCTGACGTTCCTATAGAATTCAATACATCCGTCGGTCAAAGTGATGTTGACTGACAAAGTCGTTGACTGACATAATATCAGTGGGACCCCTTTCATTTGGCATACTACCATTTCTGGTTAAGGCAAGGCTATAGGCTGGATAATGATGATTTAGGGCGATTTTTTCCAAATTTCAATTTTTACGGTAAAATGTAAACATTGATGCTATCTTTAAGCAGGTCAATTTATTTAGTTCAAAAATGCTCCCAAATGCCTCAAATTTACCAATGAAGCTCCTAATTATGCTCTATTGTTTCTGTTTACTAATTACAAATGCAAGATTCACAAAACAAATTAAGCCTATACAGCTAATTGGATGTCAAAAATTCTCAGCAACCAGTGAAGCTACAATGATGTACTTTTGCATGTAGTTTCTATACACCAAAGTGTTAATTTTGTTCTATGGAGAAGTCTGAAACATACATAGTTTTGTAGTATTGGATGTGAATATTGTGATATTGGTACCCCCAGAATATGTATTTTCACCTATGTTTGTATTTTCTTGCTAGAAATGTAGAAAATTGATCACTAGACTTCAGATTAGTTCAAATTAGTTGGAAATACTCTATCTAACTACTAGCAACATTTGGTAACAATATCTTTTGAAGCAGCTGAGAAAAACTGACATATATTTAGTGTAATTTTCAATTGTCCGCCATTTTCTAATTAGCATAATTATGAATAAATTAACTCATTTGCATAATAAAATGTTAATTTCTGTAAATTTCAGACTTGTTTTATCATTTGAAACCACAGTCAGGTGTCTGGAGTTGTAAGCTTTATTTCTAGCCATATTAAAACTCGGAGGGCCAAAATAGGGATTGTAGCCTATAGCCTTGCCTTAAATACCTAAGATTTAGGCATAAAAATAGGTATAATCTTGGACAAGTAAATATGCACGTAATTCGTTAATGAGTATCAGATATAAATATGTATCGGTTCATTTGATTGTAGTATTCAGTAGAAACAAGTTTTATCATTTATTAAAGTTATTATTTCGTTATTACAGGCATTATGTTATTGTTATTAATTATTTAATGAATGTACACAATAAGACTTTATTTCTTCTTTCATTCTCGTTTAAGACGTACATACATATTTGTGTGAGCACTTTTGGAAGCGTATTAGTGCAGGTAATATTCTGTATATAATGAATATTAACAGCAATTGAAAGGATCTATAAATCATTTACAACAAATCAACTGTCGGCGTTTTAGCGAACTGAATTCGACGTTTTGACCAATTTGTTGTCGCCGTTTCAGATTTTTTTTCGCCGATTTAGCCAATATCATTTTCGCCGTTTTGACATGTCGCCGTTAACGCCTGTAGCCATCCTACAGTGAAAAGATATTTGGAGATACCAACGCGATTATATGCTAAGTGCATACACGTTATAATAGTTCAGGGCACAAACATACTTACGGTAATACATTATATATAGGGGCAGACCGTACTCTATTCATATTCTAACATTGCATACATTTATTGAATAAAGAAGCTTACATTGAATATTCATCAACCGTCCGTTTACGAATACATGAACCGTTAACTGGCCATTCCATCAACTGTCTGTTGTCCCAGACATGAAGTCATGCCACTGTGACGTCGTATTGTATGTACGTCACCAGCTCGTTACGGTGTTTGTAGTCATCACTAACGAGGGGGTTACAAGTAAAGGGATATGACGTAATTGGCATTTTGATAACTCACTTTACCGTCTCATAAAGTACACTTTGCGCCTTTGTTCTCACACCATACTATGTTAGAATAAGTGGTTGACTTTAACCGGAGGGAAATTTGGTCAGCCATATGCGGGTAGCCACATTTGTTAATTAACTACAGGTTACAGAACGCAGCAGGCGAGAGTACAAGTGCATTATCGTGAATTTGTTTGAAGAAAATCCACTTGAATTTAGCACTAATAGCAGTAAATTATTCGTGATTTACAGTAACTATTTTGACTCATTAATACGGTTGTGCCAAGCTGTCATTAGTTTGGTCTGCGTTTCACGAAATAATCGTATCGATAATCCGGCCCTAAATTTAGGTCTACGTAATTTTCTGCTATAGTAAAAATATGGCGTAAGCCCTTACTTCGGCTCGGACGGGCCGACACTGAGCTTACAAAACTGAGGTTATCATGAAATCATACTCATAATAGTTTCGTAATCTCGGGGCCAAGTTACGAAACTAGAAAACCAGTCTCGGAGTTTCCATTTCAATGGAAGCGCTGTTGAACACGGATGGGTTTGCTCGAGAATGTAATTTATCTCTCATCAATATGCTGATACCGAAATCTTTGCTTGTTAGCTCCAATTCAACAATAGTCGCCATGATCGTTACTCACACCGAAATGTTTTTATGCGCAGGTGCATACAATAGTTTGGCGGTTAACACGAATGTGCTATAGCAAGAAATCGTCACTTCCTGGTCGCTCGTCTATATACTTAACTGTGCTGCTTACGCACTTGCAATAAAAGCAATAACACATCCTGAAGTTTGTAGCGGCATTAATCCGATTGGATCCCACGAACTTCAATATACCATCATCGAAAGCACGTTGATATATATAAAACCCTACCCCTTTTGAAGATCGATACCTATATAGTCAAGTTTTGTGGATACTCGCAACTAATGTACGTTACGCATGTCTATAGAAGAGGGGCAGCAGACAAGGTTCAGATATGGCTGGGCAAGTGTTATACTTGCATTCGTTAATTAAGCTCATGTTAAGCCCATCGCACATGGCAAATAAAAGAACGTGCTTAGCTCAACAAAAACGTGTTTTCGGTGATTTTGTTTGCCGGGTGCGTTGAATGAAACCCAAAAATAGTGTTTAGCTAAGCGTGTTTATCGAAACAATATTTTCATACGTAGTAGTATACATACATGCACAATAATAATAGGCTCTACATATACTATTTTAATTTTCGTTATTTATTTAGGGAAATCAATAGGGCATACATCTCTGGAATCATTCATACGATCACTCATAGTTAATACGTCTGTGGCTTTTGTGACCAGGATCTGGTATACATATTTGGTCGTGTCTTCCTACTATTGTGGTTGATTGCAGGACACTTATGTATTTTAAAGAATGGACTCTGTAAGCATAGAATAGTCAACAATTTGTCGGTGATTTCGCAGCAGTATATTTCAGTCAAGAATTGACCGTAGTTTTACTGAGGTATGAACGATTTAATAGTCCTTGTGATGCTTGTGTTCACGAACGTGAGATAAAATATTTTCAAAGCCTTTTACTATCGAATATTAAGCATAAATTGAGGGAAATCAATTCAGAGTAAATTGATGTACAACAAAAATTTGCGAGATTAAACCCCGACCCCTTGCACAGGCCACTTAACTGTGCGATATGATCTCATTTAAATCCACATGGTACACCAGGACCCCGTTTCACGATGGCCTCCTAACTATTTAGGAGCTCCTAAACCAGTCCTAAATATCACTTCGTAACAAATATTATATATATCCAAGGATACAAATGTATCGATAACATTAATCACTTAGAGATAATATCGGGTGCACACACATGTATTAAGCAGTATGAAGCCTTGGCTTATAAAATCCTATCTACATTTCGAATTAGAAGTCATACTAACGAAAACAAAATGACTGTTTATCGAAATATAGGAGCGAAACAAAACCTAACATTGTATTTGATAATGGAGACAACATATTAGAAATGTAGGCCTACTTTTTATATTTACACAAATAGTGCAGGATATTGCTACCAATTGCAACCTCTGAGCAACCAATTTTCAACAGTGTTCACCGAACATTTTCCCCCAAAGAAAAAGGTTAGCTACGGCCCTGGTGTATACGTCAATCCATTTGGGTATGCGAGGGCACCAATCTGTCGGTCCAGCTCTAGGCCATTTGGAGTGAGACTAATCTGTTTATTTACACCAGTTGCGTACAGGACGAGACCAATACGGATATCCTTCTCTGCAATGATTGTGTAATTCACGAAGCGCTGAAGAGCTTCTCTTATTTTGTCAAATTCTAAACGTCCAATACTTGCTGATCCGTCATATCATAGGTGTTGTGGCATTCGTTGATTCCCGTTGACAACGACTGATCTGAAAGGTTAAAAACATAAATTGAAATTATTGACTGTATCAATAATTTACCATGTAACTACACTGGTTAATGTCCACACAGATAAATCAGGCAGTGGAGTATACATTGGAAACGACGACGTCCAAGTACGAAATGGCGTCGCACATTTTGACGGCAAGAGTGTTCTACGTATACCACGATTCACAAATGCTGAACTTGGCAGATCTGTCTATATCAAGTTGATGTACAAAAGGGGATGGTGTTGCAACCAAAAAACAAGCTTTGCTTACAAATGGTAATTGTGGAAGGGAAGGTTCAATCGCCATTGCCAGGGGTGCAATGTCCACCGATTTCAGTGTTCGTGTCGGTAGTCTGCTCGGTAAGTATAATATGTGCATGTTCTTCAGTACTATGTATAATATGTCCATGCTCTTCAGTACTATGTATAATGTATCCATGTTCTTCAGTACTACGTATACTATGTGCATGTTCTTCAGTACTATGTATAATATGTGCATGTTCTATAGTACTATGTATAACATGTGCATGTTCTTTAGTACTATGTATAATATGTGCATATTCTTTAGTAATATGTATAATATGTGCATGTTCTTCAGTACTATGTATAATATGTGCATGTTCTTCAGTACTATGTATAATATGTCCATGTTCTTCAGTACTATGTATAATACGTGCATGTTCTTGAGTAGCATGTTCTTCAGGTGCGCTTCCAAACTATTCTGAAAACGGTTGCAACCATCATCTTAAAGCTTAGGGTCAACCAACTGTTGGGCGGTCACAACATTGGATGTACAGACTTGAACGTTAAGAACCTATACTGACATTATTCCACTTTATTCAAGTAAATATATACAGTGCTTGCTGTTCGCTTTCAGGCAAATGGCTGGAACGAGGCGATCTTCAAACTAGACCAGGGCACCTTCAGTGGACAAGTTGGCACTGAGATGAAGAAACGAGCTTTCACAAGTGAGTCCAGTAAACTCCTAGATGTGTTACAAGCCGGAACCTGCCTCTTGGCAGGTCATGTATTCCTGTATTTACTACGTCGCTGATCCCGTGAGGTCATGTATTCAAAATACTGGTAGGAACCGTGGAGATATATCTTTTAAATATTTTAAAGTATCTAATGCCAGTATTGATTCATGTGTCTGTCGCTGTGCCAACAGGTGGTATTGAGAGAACACACTGCGCTATGCAGATCGGAAGAGGAACTAGCTTCGACAATTTCCATGGTGCTATGGATAATGTAAGTATCCCAGGCACGCATTGAAGGTGAAATAACGCTCTATCTAGAAGCGTTCATACAATATCAACTCTGTTTTAAATGTATGCTAAGCATCATCCTCTGAAACACATGGCCATTGCCTACTTAATATCGCAGCATTGAGCCTGGGAAGTATACTTATCTACAACTCCGTTCTGGTGCGATCCAGTGTTTTAAAAAAATAGAGCAACTCAAGCCAGTTTTAATTAATGTTGGCTGGCATTTTTAATCTAATGTCAATAGGTCAACAATTGTAGTAATGTCGTTGAAGTTAGACAGAGATCGCCGCTTCGCCTGACCTTTAATTTGTAGTCATCCTGATACGCCAGTAATGTGGTCCGCCGTAATTACTACTAATAGGGTCTTTGACGGATGTTAATAGGCAATGGTCATTTGTTTCAGAGGATGGCATAGCATACGCATTGCATAAATTCATATGAATGTTTGTAGATGTTTAATTACATAAGTAAATGGAAATGGAAAGTCAAAGACGCTATTACTGAGTGACTGTGATACATGTTTTTTATTTCAAGTAAGTTTTTTATTTCGGTAATGATATCTATATATATTTAACTTTCCACCATATTGTATACATTAACATAACTCTTATTTTATTTTCAGATAACCATCTATTTGTGCAACCCCAGCCATAGCCAGTGTATGTATACATATGTGTATGTGTGTGGTTGTGTCTGCGTGCATGTGTGTGTGCGTGCATGTGTGTGTGCATGTGTGTGTATTTGTGTGTGTGTGTGTGCGTGTGTGTGTGCGTGTGTGTGTGTGTGTGTTTCAAGTACCGCATCATTGTAAGGAAACATTCATGCTGTATTTTCAGTTTACCAGAACTTGCATTGGCTTCTCATAGATTTGTGGTATTTAAACATAATGTGTATGCAAGATATTCTATGTCGTGTTCCTGTCTAGACGGAACTACTGCTGGAGGGTGGAGTGACTGGTCCACCTGGACCAAAGTCTGCTTACAGACCTGTGGAGGAACTGTAGCAGCCGAAGACAGCAGGACACGAGTGTGCGACAACCCACGTCCTAAAAACGGAGGTAGTGACTGTATCGGGGAACAAAAAGAGGTCGTCACATCAACGTGTGAAACACATGAGGAATGTCCAGGTAAGCCTAACTGACATGTATTCCACAGGCAAAGTTATGCTATGTGCATGTAATCGATTGTGAAATCAGATATAGCTGCTCATACTGGTCTCGGCCAGCGGGGTTACCCCTTTGGCTCATTTGGGAGAGCGTTGGACTCATGCATGAACTTATTTTATGGAATGGCGAGGTAATGCGCGCCGGTGGGGCAAAGTGACCGACATCATGTATTCTAAAACTTACCGTAAGTGGTACTGTCGGCCAATGAACAGTGACTTGAAATAAGTAATGTATGTTTCACAAATTGCGGAAGTTTGTCTTCAAAGTGAGGGTATGAAAAGAAATGAAATTGAAGGAGGTTATCATTATTAAACTTCCACTTCAATTTTACACATTGCGTTGATAAATACGACTGATAGTCTTCATTTTCTTCAGTTGACGGTGGATGGTCAGTTTGGACTGACGTCATTGCGGAGTGTTCAGATTCCTGTGGGGGCGGAAGTATTACTGTGACGAGCTCGAGACAATGTAATAACCCCTCCCCGATTAATGGCGGACGTGGCTGCGCCGGAAGTGCTACAAAAACGGCAACAGAATCCTGCAACAATCAAGAATGTCCAGGTGAGTGCTTGCACATTTAATATACCGGCATTTAATATTTCATATTTGGTGTATCCATATGCCTTCCATTTGTCAATCGTACTGCGTGTATGTTACCAGCTTAGGTAGTGATTAGGTAAAGCTTAGGTAGTGATGTTTTTATGCAGGCCTAATTGGGCGCGAATATTTCTAGGGAGGTCCTTGGACATGCTACCCCGGTGACATTTTCAAATATATAGGCTGCGAGACGCAATTTAGAATGTGCAAGAAGTTAGTATATTGGAGGGCGCGGAAAATGTGCACCGGTGGAACAAAACATTTATTCGAAAATGGGCGGAATAGCATATCATTTTAGCAGTCAGCCGGAGATAAATTATGCAATCATTTTAACATAGACATTATATAGTTATGTAGATAGACATACCCTTTTCTATCTATAAATTACGTATGTTCCGGACATGAGACCTACCAGTATACTGATAGGAAACTGAACTGTCAGTATTTATGTTCTTCAGTTGACGGTGGATGGTCAGTTTGGACTAACGTCACTACGGAGTGCTCAGATTCCTGTGGGGGCGGAATTCGTACTGTGATGAGCTCGAGACAATGTAATAACCCCTCCCCGAGTACTGACGGGCGTGACTGTGACGGAGACGCTAAAACAACGACAATAAAGGACTGCAACAATCAGGAATGTTCCGGTGAGTGTTTTTTGTTATTGTTTTTTAATTAGGCTCGAGCTGCCTTCAAGATGCCTGCATGGTTAACATACTTAATATTTAATAATTAATAAATTCATATGTGATAAACATCACTGATATTAAACTTGACTGATAGTCTTCATTTTCTTCAGTTAACGGTGGATGGTCTGTTTGGACTGACGCCATTACGGAGTGTTCAGTTTCCTGTGGGGGCGGAAGTATTACTATGACGAGCTCGAGACTATGTAATAACCCTGTACCGAGTAATGGCGGAGGTGGCTGTGTTGGAAATGCTAGCAAAACGGCAACAGAATCCTGCAACAATCAGGAATGTCCGGGTGAGTTTTCTATCTTTCTATTTTGGACTGACGTCATTGGGGAGTGTTCAGCTTCCTATGGTGGAGTATGATAGTGAAGATCTCGATTAATGTATACTTAATATTTAATAATTGATATATTGATATGTCTTTCATTTGTCAATATCGTACACCTGGTGTAACAGCAATGCTATTCTAATTACAGTACTTTCCATACTGAAAACAGATGATGACCTAGGTAAGTAATGTATATTAAATAGCAACTTTTATGTATTGAACTATCTACATAGGCTAAACATTCCATATCTGCGTGTACATTTGCATACTTTACTATTCGCACCTTGCCAAATATAAATCTACTTCAAATCAGATCTGGTTTCGTTCATAAAATATACAGCGATGTATACATATCTGAGCGTCAATTTCGGATGTGATTTTAATGAGACTGACCAAACATACATGCGCATACCCACTCTGTCCTATTAATTATAATCTTCCCACGAAAGTCATATATTACTGGTATCGCATTTCAGGATCAACAGTATATTATAGCCTTATATACCTACACTACGCGAGCTTCATATATTATGACCATATTCGCAATTCGCAATATAGCTAAATACATATATGATGCGATAGACGAGATCGATGAACTAATACAAGGAAGGTGTAGATGACTACTAACGTACAAAGTGAAAGTATTTTGGAGGTGGTAACGTCAGTTTCACACGGATAGTATGCATGTCCTAATGAGTCAACCCTAAACCAGTTGTTGCCCTTGTTGGACTTGCAGTGGACACCTCCGGTTTCCACGTGTACAATATATGCAATGTAAGCACTGAAAACCCGGATGAAAGGACACGGATATGCGTATTTCATGTTTCTTGATATCCATTTATTGCTAATTATGTAAAGTTGAATTGTATTGTTTTGTTTCTATGCTTGTGCTAGGGAAGGTCTTCTTCCAACAGATACCGCATCATCATCTCTCAATTTTCCATTCAGACTAAAGACTCCTCTGTTTAAAAGCGCCTTCCACAGATAACTCTGACCTATGCATTTTGAGAATCGTGCCGTGCGTGGATATAGCTCTAGATAAATAGACTACCTATGCCTATTAACCTATTAATATGTCTGCTTGTGTTAAATAAAATATATCATCTAATCTAATATGTATACTTCTTATGGTATAACTAGCAATTTACATTACTAATTTAATAATTGTCCATTGATGTATAAATCGTGACTCCTGTGCTGTATTATATGTTACGTGTCTGTATGCCAATAATGGACCGCTCCATCCATTCCTCTATTTATCAGGTCTGTGCACGGATTGTCAGATGAAGAGTGGTATTGGCTACAACCCACACCCGTCCGATTGCAATAAGTATGTCCAGTGCATGTTTAACGGCAAGAAGCTCTTGGAGATGCACGTCAAGGAATGCACACACGGACTGTACTGGGACCAAGATAAGGTCACGTGTAACACAGTTGAAGAAGTCAACTGTATCTTTGGTAAGATATACAGTGTCTCATTAGCCAATGCCTAATATACATGTGTAGAGAAATAAAATGTACATACTTTCAAGTACATCACGTTAGACCATGAAATATGTTAACAAACCATGATTGTATGCCTTTAAGTCAGTGATCACACTAAGTTATAATATATTTCTTCAATATCATTACTTAACTTTCAAAATTATGTTTGCCAAATTCGCCATTTAATTAATTACACACACACAGGTAAAATAATGGCGTGTTTTAATGTTTAATACAGAGCGTTGCCATGACCCTATGCTGACGTCATACCCGAGCACCACCACGTGCAGTGGTTACTGGGAGTGTGAGGGTGGCGTATCCAGAGGCAGGTGTTGTCCCGAGGGTCAGGCCTATAACATCACAGGCTACTGTGTCCCCAGCACCACGTGCAAGGACGTTTGTAACAAGCCACAAGAGAACAGTAAGAATGCAGTAGTATCGGAATGGCAATATAAGGGCGTATTGGAAATATTAAAATATATAACATTCTACATGTATTTCTGAAAATCACTTTGAACATTACACGTTTTGTACATTAAATTGTTACGATTCAAACTGCGCATGCTCACCACATCCACTTGTTCATAATCGGATATGTTGATGCTTTATATAAAGTTACCATGTCCAATGTTCATTCACAGAAATATGTGACAAACGACCGGTAGAAGGCGACAAATACAAGTTTGAACAGTATGTCGAGGGTAGCGGCTGGATTACTATAACCTGTGTGCCTGGGTCAAGTTACAACGTCACTTCCTGTCTGTGCGATGTCATTGGAGGACTACCTGACAGTAAGGAGTATATATTTGTTTCACTTTCTTTGGTAAGTCTGTGTGCCACCGGCTGTGGTGCACGAGTCTGTGGCACATGAGACTTACATTTATACCTACATGTTAACATTGTGGATAAGACATCGTATTAATATATTAAGGAAAACACGAGACCAAACCACCCAAATATATCCATACCTAACGTCATCCAACTGAAACAGTTGACGAAAGATTTTGCAATTCAAGTTTTTCTGATAGGGTCTATGTAGCCCGGCTCCCCTCTGCCGATAAACTCCAAACTCCAACTTCACATTTTGTAAGCTTTACTTCTCCATAG
>JAUTBT010060698.1:0-33221 GCA_032361225.1 Lepetodrilus schrolli | reverse complement strand
CACTCACATAATGAACAAAAGTACTACTATAACTTGCTCACCGGCGATTACGAACGCAACTAGTTGTAAAGACCAATGTGCTCAGACATCGTGAGTAGACTTTTGTTTATCAAGGTTAACAACATTAGTTGAGGAGAAATGAATCTGATTCATCGACAGGAAATACATTCTCAAGCTAATTAAATGATAGTTTGATAGATAAACTCGAGTAACAATGAAATAGTAGACATACATTATTAGATTAGATTCTATGTTGTGTTTTTCATTCATTAGTATTAATTACATCGTACATTAATACGTCCGCTTCAATAAGTAAATTTAGGGCTTCATATTTCGCGTGGACTAATAGTTTCACGCAAATTGTCTTTGCAATATTAGATCTAGTATGAGTACAGAAGACACAGTTCTCACCATGTCGACCACGGAGGATGTGGCTGACGACACCAGACAGCTACCACTCCGAGGTCCTTCTTTACTGGACTCAATAGGAGTCAGTGTCCGACCAGACTGGGTCACATTTGACGATGATGAATGTGGAGGTATTGATATGAGGGAGAGCGTGAAGCACGATCCAAACCTGATTCTTGATGCTATGAAAGAAGCAGTTCAGTCGGAAGCAGGTGAACAACATCTTGATGAAACTGGCAGGAAAGTTCTCATGCAGACACCTCAGAGGGGAGACAGTTGTAACATGTGTGAAGTACAAGTATCTCGTTCAGAACCTACATCATCAGGTCAGACCTACCCGGATCTGGATCCAATGTTTAGCACTGATATGGACTCACAGAATCAGAGATCATCCTCTGAGATTAGTAATAGACATGGCCCCTTCTTACCAACAGGAAAGAAGTACCACGTGTTCTTCTCTTACGAGACATCTGATCGAGACTGGGTTGTGTCTGTAATTGAGAAAATGGAGTCTCCTGAGTTCGGATATAAATGTAGTTTCCACGACCGAGACTTCCACGGCGGGAAGCAGGTTCTAGAGAATATCCTTGAGCACATACACAATTCCTGGAAGACAGTTCTGGTTCTGTCGCCAGACTTCAATGACAGTTCCTGGTGCCAGTACGAGATGAAACAAGGACTCCACTCCAGCATAGAGGAGGGGAGGATGCTGATTGTGCCAGTGATGGTGAGACAGTGTGTAGTCCCCGACAGCATCAGAGCTCTCACCTACATTGACGCCACTCTGGGAAAGAACTGGTGGGACAGATTCTTGGAAGCAGTCAAGTCCCAGGGTAAGTTCATGTTTAGAGATTAACCTGAATATAGAATTGGAGTTTGTACGCCACGCAAAATAAAAATAAAGAAGACAAAAATCAGTGATGCATAATCTAACCTGTATATGATTTCTGTTCCTGCCCTGCACTAAATGACAGGCAGAAAAACACACTTTTGGTATCACTTTAGGTAAGTGGTGTAGTTCGAAAATTCCTCGGTAGAGAATGTGTACCCGGAAGGATGACATGGACATGTGAATGATAGCCAAAGGTGGAGATCACGGCCCCCATCACTTTTATTACTAGATTTGACCGAATCTCGGTTACAAAATGTATTCCATGATTCCAAAGATATCTATGTTTCAATTTTGCAAGCAAAAAAATAAATCAATTTTGATGATAATTAATCTTAATTACTTCATTCACGGACATGATATTTTGATCGGACCGTCCATTATACCTAACCGGATCAGTCATACAAAAAAATGCTATTTATGACTTACCTGCATATCTTTCCCTGGCGATGGTCTGATGGAAATCTAAAATAGTGGCATTTATGTCTAAGCGAGGTGTGGTTACACCCGAAAGCATAACAATATACCATTATTCGGCTGATTATTCGATCATAAGTGAATTATTATAGTTAGACCAAGATCCGAGCACAAACATACGGTAAGCGAACAGCGGGTATGAAAAGAACCAGTTGGCTGTTCCCCGGAAGTTGAGAGGAGTGAGTTTTTCCTTTCACGCCCTATGGAAAGCTGCTTGTCGATTTCAAAATATATGGGATCCTGTTTGGGCCATTTCTTATATTGATTTTGTCAATATTGCAAAGGACATTTCATATTAATCATAAAATGTCTCATTAAAATGACAAGGGTAGTATTATTAATAGGAAAAATTTCATTATACAAGATATGTTAGTATTAATTTCGTAATTTTACAGATTGCATCTCGTATATTTATGTTACTATTTCTATTTAAAGGAAATTGACATTATTTGAACTATTTTGTGGTTTATTTGTGCTTCTGAATATTGCCAAAGAGTTTCTAAAAATCATTTGTTCCAGTTTGATCTCCATAAATAGACATTTTCCGTTTAACACAGAAAGGGGTATACGTTGGCATCATGGCTGCCGAAGGGATGATTTCGCTTGGGGCGGAGTATCGTTAAATTTAAGCTTGAAAATAGCAGTGTTTTGTGATAAAAGAACGAGGAAGTGAGTGTTCTTTGTGTTTAAGATTATAATTTTGATATAATTATCAACAGATCATGCGCAGCTCACTTCGAACCTTAATACTACGAAAACCGGTCACCCGTTAACATCTGGTTTAAAGTGGATGTAATCACACTTCATTTGCCTGTTATGTTCTTTATTAAACCAATCTGTCAGTTCGTTATTGACTAGCGTGGCTAGGATGAATATCTTTAATTATACTAAGCTTAGATCCAGAGGGAACGTAGTTGGGCAGTACACTTACGGCAAATTGGTAGCACGTGACAAATCATATTGTTAAATAAATGTGATGATTTACATGAATGAAATCCTTTATTTATGTGAAGCCCAATATGTTGGCATTCTTGTGAAAACAAGTTTGTGATCCAGTCAAAAACGAACCTACAGATAACACTATCTCCCAGGGTATTTGACGGATGCTAAGTAGTCGTAATGGCCAGTGTTTGGAGGATGACTATATACTAATTAGAACAATTCTTTCATGTTTAATTTTTTTAAATGAATTCTTAACTTCGCTATAACCTGCCTCTGCTCCATGTATATTATCTGTCGGTTTTGCAACTTTCAGATACTCTACAGCTGTGTCTAGCTGAGAGTAATGAAGTTTCCATTCAGCCACGATATGGTAAGTTCGTATATACTTTGCTCAAAATCTATCCCTGTTGGATGTGTTACAGCTAGGTCCTTAGATACAGCTAGGTCCTTAGATGTCCTTAGATACAGCTAGGTCCTTAGATACAGGGCATTTCAGGCATGATTTGGTTGGTTGATTTGGGGCTTGCATAAATATATACTGCTTGTACTACAAGGTTCGAAATTAACGGACGCTAAGACGCAAAATACGTGTTAAATTTTCATTTAGCGTCAAGGTATTGAAACAAAGACGAACATTTTTGTGTCTACAATTTGGTAGCATTCTTTTCTTAATCCGAACGCTCAACATGACTTACGAAGCGCCTGTGCACGACTCGCCACATCCGTCATGGTTTTCATGGTTTTCATGTCCTGTGTTCGTGAAAGTACAGGAAGGATACCAGACATTAATTATGCAAAATCATCGTCCAATCGTATTTTATAGCTATATATAGGTTAGTCAGAAGTGGCCATTACGTAATAGACTTTTTAATGATGATAACAAGTTTTTTTTAAATGTAAAGTTAGTGATGAAGGGGACGTTGTGAGAAAGCCACCATCAAAGAAATGTGCCGCACCAACATCATCCCAAATGAAAAATGTGAAGAAATGGATGCATGAGCTGAAAATTGACTTTGGTTATCGGCTGATGGACAATGTTGTGTGCGAGATATGGTGCGTTTCTTGATGTTTTTCCAGAGATGTTTTTCCAGGCCTTGACGTGATTTAGTCTCGGACATGCATACTGTTGTTGTTTTTCCAAGTTTTGACGTTCTTAATAATCAGACATGAAAACTGATTTGTTGATGCTTTTATTTTGCTTGTAACTTTTAAAAGCAGAAGCATTTTTTTGCTTGTACCTTTAAAAATTAAATTCGAACCTTGTACTAGAACATGGATACCCGACTCGGACATAGTATACTGATTCCGAGCCGACCAGTCCTTGTTTTACCCCTTTAATGCTGAGCGTCAAGCAGGGGAACAACAAGTACCACACTCCGGGTCGATGCTTAACCATTACGCCATGGAGCCGGCTTTCCGGCATGAAGAGAGTTAAAGGAACTTTATTTTGCAGGGCTCAATTTAGCGACTAATTTGGGAGCCATGGCGACCTAACTTTGCATTTGGTGACCAGTATTTCACTTATTTTAAGTGTTTCTGGATCTGCAGGAGCCAATTTTGTAACTGTTAGGCCTGATTTGTAAACGGACACTGACACTGTAATCTTTACATTCGTGTGCAGAGCGCAGTTTAAAAATATTAATCAGCAGAATAAACGTTGTGTTTAAATTGACTTGTGGGGCAGTTGATGCGCGAAATCGTGAATTCTTGCAAATATAGCTCTATATAATACATATCGGCAATACAGTATAATAACTGGCGTGGGTAAAGTCACGTTGTATTTCAATCCATCCTCCACGATCTGCTCGAGATCGTTTAAGAAAATCAACTTTATGGTACTTCAAATTCACATACGAACATGATGACATTTAGAATGAGGTTGTTTTTAATAACCGATTGCAAAATTTTGCATTATTAGTCGAACACAACGTATACTACGGTAATAGATGGATATTTATTAAATTGTAAATAAAAAATTATGGTTTTGTCACGATGCTTGGTGCTTTGTATTAAGGGAGCATTTCAAGGACTGGTCCGGTCAGAGTCAGTATGCTGTTGGGTATCCATTTCCTGGAAGCCGTGATAACAGTTTTAAAAATCTTGAACGCAAATATATATATATACCCCAATTCCATTAACTAGCCTGATGTTGTCACGTTTTATTTCGAAGCACCTCGCTGGACCTTGTTGAAGGATACGATGAAATGTCCATTACAATAGATAGATGGCAGTACACTTATGATGTAATAATACATACTAAAAAAAATAGCCTTCTTTGTATTAATAAACCAATGGGTCAAAAGTGATTTTTTTAAAACTCAATGAGACAAAATGGATTAGTAATGCGTTTAAGCGAGTTAATTAAATGAATCAGAATGAATGGTTAGTGTACGTACCAGGAATGTTGCATAGCATTACTAGCAGCAACAACATATAGATCATAGTAGGACACATTCCTCTACAAAGTGGCATAACTCGAAGGAAACCGTAACTCCAAACTCAACCTTAGACTACACCATTGCTGCGGTTTGAGTTAAGGTTACTGTAGGGTTGCGGCGTTTGGTACAGGCGTGTACCAGGACTCCCAACTTTCAGACGTCGCCCTATCATCATAGATGGGTGTTGTGCACAGGAAACCCAATGCACCAGTGACCTACTAGGATCATGGAGTCATCTCCGATTTATTTTTTGGCTGTGTAATCAAACATCATCGTTTATTTTTCAGAAAATATGGAGAGTGTTTGTGAATTGTCATCAAATTTTAATTGTTGCGGTGGAGAACTTCTCAGAATTTCGTACACCCCCGAAGCTTTGAACAAGCCAGGCATTCGTGTAAGTAGCAAGACTTGCAATGCTATTTTGTTGAATAATAATAATAATAATAATGAGTTCACTCTAGAAAGCTCAAAATATGACTGATTTTCATAGTGGTACATTCACGATTCCCGATACACTGAGTTTGATTCTTTCTCTCTCTCATTTTCATAAGTTAAGTAATATCTCGTAGAAGTGGGTGGGTTTTTTTTCATTTCAATATTGCATGCAAAAATGATCTTGCCACTTTAACCTTGTAAATATTAAATACTGTAAATACGGTTTCTTTTTTTTAGGTACAGCACGATGTATTCCACAAAGCTATGATGCTGATAAGACAAGCGGCCAAGCCCAATATCCTTAATTTGATATTTTGCGACTATGCTCCAACATGCATACCGATATGTATTATTGTACTGTTATTATCCCTTTCTGGTTTGGTGTACGGAATTGGGATGAGTTTTTACCCTGATAACATTCTTGTCATAAAGTCCAGGGTCATTCTTCTGTGCTCTGTACTGATACTGTCGCTGTATTTGACCATATTGTCTCTGCAAAAATGCATTGTAAGTATAATCGGACTGGTTTGCATAATCATTTATTAAATGCATATGCAAGGTTACCTAATTTGTTAGTGAACACACTTCCCAATATGTAAGGCATTCATACGTGATTTTCTATAATTTAAACTATAGAACTATTCACTGTCACAGTAAGCATATTTTCATTTTTCTGTTTTTCTTTCTTCAAAGTACTGCTTGTTAATAGAAGTAGTTGTTATAAATGAAACGTTTGTTATACATATAGTCATATATACCAGTGACAAATCAAATTGGTTTCGACTTTGTGTCGACCATTGCTTGTCGGACTTTGTTCATGTTCAATGATGGGTTTTAATGCCTTTTTCTTCTCCATTTATTGTTATAATTTTCTCAGGACCACTACACTGTTTGCGGAATATACTTATTTTCCAAAGTGGAAAAAAAATCGGGTGTGGGGATCCGTAAACCAGGGAATAAAATAAATATGACCAAAATAGGCTGCATAAAAACAAAGGTATGAAATTTTGATTGAAATGTATGCGTACGTAATTATTAATTGTTTACACAGAGAGCTCGGAAGATACCAAAGGCTGTAGTCATCGTAAACAAATATCTCATGAAGTACAAAGTACTGGTCGGTTTCAAGACGTATACACAAACGTGTCCATGTGTACATGTGAAAACAAAGGTTAGTAGAATTTCCGTGAAAATGGTAAGATCATCTCTGCAGCATACCGAAACATGAATGTTTAGACAAGTGGTCAGAAGTTAATTATGGGGTTGTTGCATCGTATTCTGATCCAACTCCTTCGCATATAAATATGATTATTTTTTTCTTCAGATTGTTTTACTATTCTAGAAATATGTTGGGTTTTCTTTTCTAATTAATTGCACCTATCCCCTGTCATTGGTCAGCGCCATTCTGACACTGACATCCGTTTATGCATGAATTCCTTCCTGCTATTTAGGGCATCTCCGGTTTCCTGCAGCATGGAGAGAGTTAAACACAAATAATAAACACATTTATAAGAAAGGGCCAATCATTAATTCACTATTTACAATACTAGTACTGCAATCCATGAATGCAATACATAACGTTATAACTTAATTTCAGGTGATATTCTGGTATTACAACGTAGAGGACTGCACGGTAAGAAGGCATTTCCCCTTATCAATATTTTAAACTGGCAATATATCATTTTATATTATTTTGGCATCTGTAGCCTAACAGCATTATTACATATTCTGATGCAACTATCTTTTCTGACTAATTCGATATTTTTTTGCCGAATTTTTATGAATTTTAAAAAGAAGAGTACTTGTATATACATATCTTCAAGGGATTAACAAATTTAGTTGTATTACAAAAGTAATTTATATGTCTAATCAATTCTAGAAAAACGGCCAGTGAATGGTTTATTATTAATCTGACAGAATAACGTGCATTTAACAATAATTCGTATTAGAGCGTCAAAGATATGATAATTAACGGGGGACTATGCACACGATCAATGTACAAATGCTTCATTTAGTTTATAGCTGACTAAATGTAGTAATACGATACAGACACGAAATTAATGCCAGATGCATACTATAACATTCAATTTTTACAATTGTGATTTCAACAAAATTGTTTAAGACTAGAATTTTATTGTTATTATTATTTTTAATTGGGCTTTAGAGCCGCTTTCAAGATTCATTCACATATCACTGCTTGTCTGTTTAGGGCAGGAGGAAGCCCGCATCATGCGTAGCGATGAATGTTGCAGTAAACCTGCAAACACCGGCTGGTACTGAGAGACCAAGGGTGATAACTGCATCGCCATGCTAAGGGCAGCGCAGCCTATCAATATCGCGTCAGAGTGATAATTTTCGCAATGCAGGGCTCCTGGGGCGAGATTTGAACCTGGAACCTTTTGCTCCGAAGTCCAACAGTTTACCACTGCGCTACCTCCTGCCCCACATTCTGTTTTTCATTTTTTTTTAATCCCGAAGGAACACTGTTTTACATTGCACGTAACAGCCTCAGTAAAATATGTACCTATATGTATAATAAATAAAACATCGCAAATACAATACATAGATTAGAACAACAAATCAGCTCCGTTTTATCATATCATAATGTATAGTAACATGTACATTTGCAGGAACTAAAATATAAAATACAGAAATTCTAATTATTAACAAAAGAGCGTACATTTTTTAACGTCATTCACAAGCGGCGTTCAGAAGGTAGATAGACATAGTGTTAATATAATGAATGAGAGCATGGACGATGTAAAAAAACAACAACATTCGTTTTCTAGATTTTCCCGAGATTGTTGAAATCTATTTCGATTTGGTTGTAGTTCTATGCCTTTAATGTGCGATGTTTCCATCAAACCACTTTTCTAAAATTTTATTTTTGCAGATGAAATTGACTCAACACATCAGGTCATTGAATCCATTTGCTCATGGAAATACAATAAAGGTAAGTATTTAATCTAGACATTATCAAAGACATTTCGTGACAATTGTTTCGATATTGTAATTATGATTTTTTTTTACTATAAAAAAGAAAATGTGTTTTAAAAAGAAGTTAGAAATAGAATAAAAATTAAATGGAAAAACATACCACGAGACTTCTTTGACAAGAACTAGTATTTAATATAACAGCAAGAAAAAGTTATGTGTCCTGTTCCAGAATCCTAATAAAATCCTATCAGGATCCTGTCAGGACACTTTCACCTCGGGTGCATCCATGTTAGGTGTCCTGGCCTGGTGTCCTGGCCTTGACACCCGACAGGACACCTAACTTCTATTTGCTGCGCGATTCACTCGGGATTATGATTCTAGTATGTATATGAAAATAATATTTATACTAGATACTAATTCATTCTAATGGCCACATCAATTTGGAATAGCTCGACCTAAATGTATTATTGTTTTCATCTTGCAGTGAGTGAGTGAGTGAGTGAGTTTTTGTTGATCTTGCAGACATCTGTGGAGACTCTGATTGTGAAATACAGTGAGCCTTATACTACAGACTATCAGAAAGGTCGTCTCAAGTACACACCCAGGTTCCAGCCCAGACACGTGAGGCACGTGATTTGTTTGTGTCAGTATATAGAGGATAAACTCCAAAACGGAAGTGAGGTCACTATTTTACCGGACAGTAGAGAACCTGTACAAGAAGTGTTGTAGGCTAGCATCTAGTATGAAACTTTGTGGAGCCAAAGTTCAAAAACAGCCAAACAGTCTGAAATACTTACGTAGTTTGAAACTGCTGTCCACCCAGCAGGATATGAAAATGTGAATGCTAACCTAGCATCTGAAGTGGCAGCTTGGCTTGTATACTCCCTAGGGAGTTTAGATGTGATGGGACATAGCTACACCCAGGACTGATGATTTGAAGTATTCCATCATCTCTACATGCTTGACAATACATTGTACCAAGTAGGAGAAACAGATACTATCAGATTGGGTATCCTTTAACAAAGCTTTCTTGTCCACTAAGACACCATTGTAATGTATTAGCTATCAGCAAAGAGAGCATTATGGTCTCTTAGTGGATAAGAGAGCTTTTTGAAAGGATACCCAGAGCTTTAGCTTAAAGGTAAACGGCAAGTATATACACAATTCTCAACACGGAATATGTAAACTCTAAATATGAATTTATTATGCAGTTGCTGAAAAAAAACACGAAACACACAATACAAACACATTACAATGAAGTGCAGTCTGGCCAGCATGTTTCTAATAATACAGCACATAGCTTCATTCCTGGTGAGGAAATGTAAAAAAGCAAAGCTGGTCTCTGCCAACTTTCAAACAAATCCATTAACATAACAAAGCATAATTTACTACAACATTCAGACGGAATCATTGTCTACTCACATTCTCTCACTTGCACATTCATGCACACACACAAGGCTAGTTTGGCTTCAGTTCAAACTGCTTTGCAACATTTCAGTTGATTCCTGTCTTTGTTTCCAGTACTGCTTTAGGCCAAAGTGAAACGTACCAATACTTGTTCAAGTAAATTTATGAGAACAAGCAAGTATACAGATATTTCGTGTAACATGCTACTTTGCCTGACTAATAACTATGCAAATTATGGTACTCTGACCGTGTGTGACATCATGATGTCTGATGTCTTACAACTGGTTATAGATGCTACTGTAGAAATAGGAAACGAGATGACAAATACGATCGGAGACTGCGTGTTCTAATCGACGGCATTTAATATATTTTTACAATTTGTAAAAAGAATTGTTCTTAAAGTTGACGCTTGTCTAATACAAAGATTATTCCTAAATGCAGGAATTAGACGGTTAATAATTTCTATATACTTTTTTCGTCAATATTAGCACTACATAAACACAGGACGGCACACTACATGGCAAAGCAGTTTGTCAATTGGCAGACAAGAATGAGTGTCTTTTTGAAACTCACAAAATAATGACACAATACCCAGCAATGAAAATACACATTCTGGCAAAATCTGCCACAATCTGGCAACATCTGCCATTGTTTGACTGGCTATGTGTAAATGGTAGCACCTTTGGAAATATACATCTGGACATCAGTTTGAACAAAGCATTTAGCATGTACTGGATAGGTAGGAAGACATTTACCTATGGCTTTCGGTTGCTGGACAAACATTTGTGTATATATGTATTTCTCCGTCTTCAACTTTTACTTTTAGCAAAATACTTTTATTTATTTTATTACAAAAATTTCCCAGGAACAATATATTGTGTTACTGAATTTCTACATACTTCATACATTCTCATTCAATTAAAGTAACAAATTCTGATTTTCTATTATAAAATCTTATAAATATTTTAAGGAGTGAATTGTTGCTTAACAACCCTGTGAAAAATTCTTTCCCCCAATATTTTGAATGTGTTGTGGAAAATATTAAAGCTAGACATTTGATACTATATGCAAATATGTAAACTGATTAAATTGATCAATGTTATTCTGCTTTTGTTAAACCAGGGACTGCTGATCCACAACACAATTTATAAAACAAAAATAAATGTTAGTTTATTTCCATTGAAGTTGTTGTAAAATCACATGATTTGACCAAGGAGAACACTGTTGTACAAACTGCAATACCAAATGAATCGTTAATTTTGATAGTGTAAAATAAAGTTTACATAATGTTTGAATTGATTTAACACTAGGAACATATACAACACCCATTTTATCCAAAATAATAAATATAGACCAATCAAATTTTGTATAACTTTAATAGATTCACTTAATATCCTATCTTGCACATTTCTTCTGTTTATTCAATGCTTTCAATCTAGTGACTAGTAGTGTGTCCAAAGGCTGAAAAATATAATTAAATTGCTTGGACAAATGTCTTGTCTCCTTATTCTTAGTATTTTATTGAATCTTTGAACATGCTGAAGACAAGTCTCACTGAATACTTCCGAGATTGTGGCACCAGGGTTACGATAGTTTTCATGCTCAACTTAAACTTTTGCATGGAGATTTGTGAACAATTGTTGAGCATGAAATTGTATTCCAAAAAGTTTGGTAACCTCGGGCTTGAAGTCTGTTACGTGTTAGGATTGCCCTGGTATGGACCATGTACCATCGTGTGAAAATTTTATGGAAGACATTTTCAGGCACCCAAATGAAAACATATCAGAAATAGATTTCATGTAGAGTGTAGTCATATGAATATTTTACATTTCTGATGATCGTCGCAAATGGGTGAAAGATTCCCACAGCGATGCTAAACTCCATAATCACTCACAATTCTGATGCTAGTTTTAATGGCAGGGGTCCTGATTGTAATTGAAGACTAATCGATTTCAAAGTTACAAAAGGCACATGCACAATATGTATATATTTCATGGACAAGATTTGTGCATACATACATTCTACTATCTAACATGCATCACAGACATCCCATACTTATAATTGTTTGGCACTGTGAAAGATGAGGTGTACAGTTTATGGACATAATTTATAATGCATTCATCGCACCGGAATTTGGCTGTGTTTGTGCTCGGCCCTGGATATTTCAATATGGAAACTATTAAACTTAAATAATTCAATTGAACAAATAATGGCATGAATTCTTTAGTTATGAAAAATTGTCGGGGCCCATTTTACAGAACAATCTTTTAGTTGAAGATATATTTGGAAAAAATTGCAATTGGACTGAAACTGGGATGAGAATAACAACAAAATTGTCAATTGTCAGGTGTCTGTTTCACTCATCCCTGGCCTTACAATACTATTAGTGAAACCATTAAAATTTAATAAAACAAATACATAATTTCTGAAGATTAAACTTTTGCTAGGATGTTTAAATGGTAAGAAACGGGCCTGTCAAATTCATTCCAACTTGTTCCAATAGAAACCGAGATCTGTAGACAAAAGCACCCACACACACGCATGCACACACAATAATAACAGATATTAAAGTCACTACTACCACAAAAAAAAAGCTCCACCCACATCAGGCCCTGAGATTATGAAACCTTTTTGAGTACGAACACATGCTCAACTCGAGGATTTCTTCACAAGTCCCCATATAAAATTTGAGCATGAGCATGAAATCGTATTCAAAAGGTTTCGTAATCTCGGGGGCCTCGTCTTGTGGGCCAGGCTAATTAACATAGTACTATATTTCCATGACACAATAAATTCTTCAAAACTATGAATTCTCTATGTTAACACATTTCAAAATGCTCATAATTTCGTCCCATTTGGATACATTTAAGTATAGTACAGGAAATATATGCAGTCAACGGTCTGTCATAAACAATTCTTATTACAGGCACTTTTAAATAGGCAGCACCAAAATCAGGTATTCTCACTGAGGTAGTTCAAATCTACAGATGAATACGACATCCATTATTTGATCCAATGCTGGTGTCAACATAAAAAAAAATATGTAATGAAATTATCTCGAATTACAACACAAATTTGATAAATGACACAGGATAAAAATATTCAGTAACAAAGGTTAAGGAACACCTAATGCTGTCGGACTGAAGATGAATTGGTTGAAGATTGGTCATGAAGGACAAAAGATGATGCACAATTTTAAACAGCTTGCAGCTTTAAAATAAACTAATAACAAGAATGACCATCAAAACCAGCTCAATTATCACGCCCTGCCCCACAAGATTACATGTTCCCTAAAAGTGGCAAGATGATCTTTGCATGGAATATTCAATTTGCACACAAAACTGACATCAATGTAATCAAGATGTTCTCTGTTGTCAGATGGTGTGGAAGTAATTATGAAAAATAATATTTTTAGAATCGCACACAAAAAACTAATTCGGAATATGTAAACAAAAACACCTGCCCCCCCCCCCCTTTCACAATGACATCCTAAATTTAGGAGCTCCTAACTTTATGACCCAGTTTATCACCTCCTAAGTTAGATGCCGATTTAACAAGGGATACAACTTGTGACATCTTCGTGAAACACTTGTTACGAGGTGACAACACTTAGGACTGTTGGTGACCTTTGACCTATACCAAGATGACCTTGCCACTTCAAGTTGTCACTCTGTATTCTGCTCTGCCAAACCATTATGTGTGTTGAAATTTCTCATTCAAAATGCATGATAATTTTCAGCAAGGATACCATAGTACAAGGGCTGTTCCAGTAACACATATGATACAACAAGAAGACCCACCTTAGCAGCAGAAAACAAATTTCATGACAGCTTTGTAAGTTCTACGCAAAAGGTTTTGATTGAATTATTGCTTTATATCGTAGCGTGAATATTTCACTCGGACACAAATGATACACAATGGGAGAGACTTAAAATTTCTCTGCCAGTGCATACTACTTTAGAAATATGTTTCGTGACAGAAAACCACGATATCGATGTTTTACTGGAACAGTCCTAAGTGAATAATTAAAATAACTGGATGCATTTGTATTGTAATTAAAATAAAATATAGTATGCATTGTTCCATTGTACTCCAATGCGTACACATGTATGAATAACCATAAATGTACGTTTACATTACTCAACGGAAAATCCATATAAAATTCATTTAATATTACAATGTTCGTTTGTACTTTTCTGATTTTCAACATTTTTTCAGGATGCACTTATTCCACATTTGAAAAGTAAATAACAAATTTCTTCAATTTATAACAATTTTGAAAAATACACAGCGATTATGTTTCAATGTGAATGGGTTTCTTAAAAAAACAATCAAGGTAACATCTATATTCCTAGTGTGAACATTTTCTTGACATTTCCTTCAAAGCATCCTCAATATAAGTACTCGTATTTCTGAGACTCGGTCAGTAGTAATATGAAGACAAAAAAAAGAAGAAATAAACAATAAATAAAGTTGATGAATAAGCACAAAACATTCATAAATTATTGACTTCAACAGGGAAAAATTCAAGCACATGGATGGGACTCCCAAGAGAGTTATGTCCCCTTAAGTTATGGCCGCTGCTACCACTAGGTGTACACACAGAGAGACAAGGTAGACGGGTCTTTGAGCACACTGGTGAAGAATACCGGGCCGTGTCTTGGTTCATAGTCACAAGGTAATAGGGCATATGCATAAACATAATTTCATTTGACACATTGGAATTAGTATCCCGACTCTGCTGCCGATCCCGAGCTGCTGTTTTTGTGTTCTCTCATGGAGAACTTCCTCTCTTTGGCCTGGGTTATGGCGGGCGATGTGCTCTTCCTCGTGGCCATACTGACACTGACACTGCGTCGTAGGGTGTCCTCTCGTGACTGTGTGTGCTCGATGTTGGCCTGCTTGACTGCATTGGTGGCCACCAGGTCGATCTCGGCGTAGGCGATGGGTTTGGAGGGGATTACTTTCCGCGGCTTCCTCCGCGATGACTCTGAGGAAGGATGAGGCGAGGCGGCTGTGACTGGGACAGCACAGGCAGTGGTCAGGTCGATCTCGGCATAATTCAACTGGGGGTCCATTTGTTCCGGGGGCAAGTTGGCGAGGGATGTGGTTGGCACGTGGGATGTGGGCGATGATCGACCTGTGCTGCCGGGCGTTGTCCGCTCATTCGCCACGCCCTTGTCATCCCGAGGAAAGTCTAAATGTTTTCCACCGTTCACGATGACACGCTTCTCGGCACAGTCGTGTGCTTGGTTCGTCGTGTCAGTGTCGCACTCAAGAGACACGCTGTCCAATGCACAGTCCAATTCAGCACCGTCTCTCTTGTGCACGTCAGCCTCAATGCTGAGCGTAACTTTCTCCGGAGACAGATTTTCACCGTTTATCCTGTGCTTAGCACACAGTTGGTCTTTGCCATGAAACCCAGTAGTCCTTTCACTGTTCAACATTGATTTAATGTTTGACTTAATCTTATCACCGATCCTGTTGCTTTCCCAAATGAGCTGGTCTCTTTCGCTGTTCTTCCGATCTCTCTCGGCAGTCCGTTGTTTGTCCCTCTCAGCTCTTCGCTTGTCTCGCTCGCTATAACGTCTCCCACACCTGCTGCTGCTGCACTTGTCTTGGAGCGTCCTCTCGGGAGAAGCTTCGTGGTCCGCCGACACGTGCCTGGCACCCAGCGTCATGTCTATATTCACGTAGCGTTTTGTGTACTCGTTGCCGGGGACGCTCTCGAAACTGAACACGGTGCCGAAGGATGGAGAATACGGGGGAGAATACGGGGTCTGCGGCGTAGAGGACGTGCAGCTCTCGCTGGCCGTACGCCGACGCTCCACGAACTGGTACTCTTTCCCGGAGCGCGGCCGGAGTATGGTGGACGCGGGGCTGCTGCGAACAGTATCCTCGCCACTGCTGGAAATACTGCAGGTGTCGGAGCTGGCCGTTGTGCGGCAGGAGCACACAGATATGGCGTCAAGCTTGTCGTTGAGATCATCTACAGACACCACCAGGGCACTGTACTGTAGATTGGGCAGCTGAGAATTGTTGGCACTGTTGGGATGACAACTGTTGGCACCACAGGGGGAATCACCAGGGACCTCTGCAAAAACAGGAAGCACTGAACACCCGAATGGAAGTCACACAATCAAAATATAAAGATGTTTATTGAAATACACCAAACCTAAAAATGGTAAATTAGTCATTTTCACACCAAATATACCACTGCATAATCTCGAATTATAAGAAAGAATTAAAATTATATAGAAAGAGTAAAATACTCGAATTTACTAGATTTTAATATTTAGTTTTCAGAAATCAATGCATCAGCTAGATTTCAAAAATAGCAAAAAAAATTAAATAGCAATTTCATGCAAAAGAAAACACCACAACAAAACAAAACAACATCATTCCAATGCTGAAATCATGAAGTAATTGCCAGAGCATGCATTGAAATCTGGTGGTGGATATTCATGGCTACGAAGAAGATGAAGAAGATAGGAATGAGTGCAAACTAGCAAAGAGAGCTAACGACCTAGCCATAGTGCACGTGGATCAAGGTTAGTAAGAAAGGTGCAGAATGCAAGCAGTGCACAACATTCACAATAGCTAGGTAATGTAACTGGAGGATGAAATGAGTGTAACAATAACAATTTTAATAAATTACTAAATGAAAATGATGTGGAAGTAAAAATCAAATGCATACATGTATATTGGGGTGATTGTAATTGAAGTAAACTGCATTGAACAGAGTCCTAAATTGTTAAAACAATTTGACATGATTATTATCATTGTTTTGGGGTTTTTTTGTTCAGAGATTAGTGTCGCTTTCAAGATTACTTCACTCGTATCATGGCTTGTTTTACAACATGAGTGCCACTTGGAGGTAGACCTGTGGTCATCAACTTGACAACTCCATGATGGCACTACAGATGGCTAATAATAATATCATGACTGCGGAAGAAAGGTAAATTCTGTGAGCATTGTTGCTTGATCCCGGGAAGGTTTGAAGTTGGACCAACCTCTCTGAAGTCCAACATTATTCTGCTGAAAACCTACCCCAATAAGTGATTACGCATTCTTGAGAATAATATGCAAGAAAGATACTGATAACATTTTCATTCAGCTACTATTAACATCACATGATCTCAATGCTACTCCATGCATATTTGGTACCATTTGTAAACTACAGGGCCCAGGGTTATTCGTATCCAGAATCAGCTGCTATTCTAAGTAAAATGAAGATATTCAAAGTTGCACATTCCAGTTTGTCTTCATGCTATCAAGTCCATGCCATCTTCCAGCACTAATCTACACTAACTATGATGTTCTCTCCAAATCTCCAAATGCAGCCCTCAGTATGTTTTTAAAAAAAAAATCTTCTTTTTTCTATTTATTATTTAAAATAACATGGACATTATGAGACAAATTAAATTGAAAGGGACAAATGTGAGATGTTAGCTAGATGTAACTAAGAAGCAAAGGTTGGACAAACAAACAAACACTTGGAAAGACACGTTACCAAACAAACACAGTGACACTTGACAGATGCAGGCCCCGGCAACCAAGCACAGTGAAACTACCAATGCAATTCATGCTCAACGTACCTGTCGAGTTCTCACTACTACGAGGCACCCAGATTTTCCCGCTCTCATCTTCCACAGGTGGTGATATTCGCAGCGTGGCTCGAGCGATATCTTTCTGGATTGCAGGATCGGGAAGATAGCAGGAGGAGGTGGAGGTGGTAGTGACATCGCTCCTGACCGATGACATTTTAACAGGCGGTTCCTTCATCTCCACGTAGATGGACTCCGAGTGCAGACCTCGAGGAGACAACTGCGTCTCGATGACTGGTGACAGTGTGGATGGATACAGCTTTGTCTTGGGCGGGACGAACGGTGGCAGCGAGGTAACGTGTCGCACAATCTCCGCTGCTTGCTCGCAGGCATCCTGAGGCTTCTTGCTTGGCAGAGGCAGGCTCATCTTGCTCTTGAGCTCAGAAATCGAGGCATAGTTATTTGCTTTCCCTTCCAGGCCAAGTTTCGTGTGTCCGCCTCTCTGCAGCAGCTCAATCAGCTTCTCGTCATCGGTCTTGGACGATCCTCCCAGAAGCTGATACGGGTTGGGCATCATCTGCTGGTCCTGTTGGACATGCAGGACAGTCAGGACTTTCATCTCGTGTCGAGGCTCGTCTTTCAGGATAGGCTCGGTGAGATTCCTCTTGAGCCCCTTGACATGATTCTGTTTGGCGACAGTCTCGACTGGTGGTCCGGATTTGTCATCAAGGGACAAGCTCTTGCTTCCTCGGTACTCCTTGGTCCTGTTTCTTTCTGGAGGCAGTGGTGGAGGCTCATCTTTAGGAGACACTTGTGGTCTGTCTGTGGTGGTGGTGGTTGCCTCTTGATAACTGAGTCTGTTTGGGAAGCTTGAAGACCTCTGTCTGCCCACCTTCATGTGAGGAACGCATTCAGGTAATTCAGGTTTGGGTGCCTCCCCTTGGTCGGAATTGCTTCTCTCCAGGAAACTTGCCTTGCTACGGCCGCCGGTCAAGTTTTCTTGACTCTGTGAAGCAGCCTTCTGATCTCGTGAGTTTCTTCTTATGAATCTGGCCAGAAAACCACCACTTTCTTTTGGAGTTTCTGCGGTAGACGAATAGTCACTGCCCTGACTGGAATTTGAATTACCGTTTGATTTGGATGACTTTTTCTGATCAGATTGTCGTTTCTGAAAGTTCAGAAGTTTTGGAAAAGGCATCGCAGTTCGGGAAGGTTCACTGCTTTTGCTGCCATTAGCTACATCACCTCCAGGAGTTGATGAGATATAGGTCTGAAGGCTCTGGAGGTTTTGCAAGACATGTGAATTCCTGTTACTCTGGACACATGGTGCACCTGCCATCTCCATGTAGTTACTTTCTGACACGGGTGCTTTCAAGTAAGGCTGGTCTATTGACTCGGTTATTGGCTCTGTTATTTTCAGCTCAACAGGTCTTGGACCAGAGCTATAGCTACAAATGTCACTCTCAGATGAACTCTCTGCACTTTTCAAACTTGGATTCTCAATTTCAAACTGACCTGCCATTTCCATATACTGACTGCCAGGATCTTGTCTCCTGCTCTCCATTTGATATCCTTGAAGTTGAACTCTACAAGTAACACTGTTTCTCAATGGTTCCATTCCATGTGCATATTCCAGCGATCTCTTTGGTTCTTCTTGGAAGCCACCCATGAGGAGGTAAGAATCCTGCGGTCCGGATGATTTCACAGATTGTGATTGGCCGGGATACCCAACAGCAGGGGTGTTGTCATAGCCATGTATCTTCCCTTGCGAACCGAGCGATCGACTTCTATCCCGAGCTGGGAGAGTGGGAGGAGCCAGACTGCCCACCTGATGAGGAGGAGGAGGTGGCGGAACAAGTGATACTGTTCGGGACATATTCTTTCTCAACAGAGCAGGTCCTTTGGGTGGCAGTTCTGGAGGTGGGGTGTCTGACTTAACTGGAGCCTCATTGGCGTATATAGGCTCTCTGATCAACTTTGGAGGAGACTGTACGCGCTCGGGTTCCAGAGTTGGCTTTTCCTTCTCAGATTCCCACTGGCTGCTCTTTGCGGCAATTCGAGACTCGCTGGAACACCTAGCGCCGAGTCTCTGCTTGACAGACTGCTTGTGAGGAGAGTTCTCCTTGTTGAGAAGGGAGACGTTGCTGAGACTGCTGCTGCTGCACACGCTGGACGTGAGCAGGTAGTCGCCGTTTCCCGGGAGGTGAACATGGCTGGTGCGGTGGCCGTCCTCGTCATCATATTTGGAAAGGTTTACATAAGGCAGTGGTGCCAGCAGCTTGCTGTGGGACGGAAGCTTCTTCAGCTTGTTCAGCAAGTTCGGACTCGGAGATGCAGCCTCCATGTCCTGCTTGCCACTGGCAATAAGCTTGGATGTCTGTGACTGTGCATTACATAAACTGGTGTCGATGCGCAGGTCCGTCTTGGCGGCTTTCAATGGAAGACTGGACGACTTTGCTGTATTGCTGAAAACACCACCAGCACCACTACTACCACCACCACCACCACCACCACCACCACTACCACCTTTTCCTCTGCTGCTTTTGCCTTCGTCGTCAAACTTGCAAACTTGCAGTATTTCATCCAGCAGGTTTATTTCCATTTGCAAAGAGCTCTCTTCCTTCTGAAGCTTCTGCAGGGCTTCTTTCCTCTTTGTTCGGTCATTTGCAAGACGCATTTCGTCCTCAATGACACTGAGCTGGTAGTGGCCCTGGCTCCCCAGACTCTTTGAGCATACATGAATATCGCTTCTGGTCTGGAGTCTGATCAGGTCCCGAGCGGACAGAGCACTTGAGAGAGCACCAGAGAGACTCACTCGAATAGCTGATGAGGCACTGTTTTCAGAAGGACAGCAGGATGCAGTATGGGAACACGGATATTTCACTTCTTGTCCTTTAGCTTTGAGGGACAAACAGAAGACGCATGGTCTTGAACTGTCCTTTTCTTTCCTCGGACTCATGTTTGACACAGAAGCATTTGATAAGGACACGGTAGACAATGACGAGCTCGACACGGACAAATTTGACATGGATGCATTGGACACGGACATGGCGTCGTGATCAACTCTACGGATTCTCTTTGGAGGAACGTCGTAGAGGGACATCAGTCGCTGTTTCTCCAGATTCTCGATGCTCATCAGCTTGGACTTCTCCGCGAAGGATCCCATTCTCCGGTAGTCCATGACGCTTATGGAGTGTCGCTTCTGCCACGCCCAGTCATCTGCTTTCTGGCGGTCTCCGCAGCACCCCAGCATGCTGGGCGCAAGGCCATAAAGGTTGCCTCCGAAAGTTGAGGACACAGACTCGAAAGCACCAGGGATCTGGGAGCCTGCGATGGAATACAAATGTCCCCGTCACTAAACTGGGCAGCCTTCATACAAAGCAACAACATCAATATACAGATGGATAACAATGAATTAAGGGGAGGGGTTGAATTGGTACTAGTGCCTCACGTCTGCTTGTTGGGAATTTTGTGTACATGAGATAAAACCAATATATGTTATACCCATTAATAAATAGACCCATTTGAAATACTATTGTAGGTAAAATGCATACAATCACAACTGTTACTGGTTGCTTTGGACCAAATTGTAGCTAAAAATGCTTAGTGCATTCATTCTGAGGCTAATGAATTTTTGCTTTTGTATTTTCAAATATTTTCACTACTCCATGGCAAAGGTGAAAATCCTTGAGATCCCTCAGAAACATTAAAATATTTTAAATGAAGCCTACAGGAGGTCAATTTAGTGTTACTTTCCCTTTAACATGTCAATTTAGTGTTACTTTCCCTTTAACATTTGGAAATATTCAGAAATATCAGACTTCTGGAAATATGTTCAAACTCAAAAGTGTTCAAATGTATGTACTTATGAGCTAGGGAAATTTCTCCAGTGTGTTCCAAATGTGATCTTCTGGTCAGTGGATTTTGAAAGTAAGATGTTTGATCAGTTCTACCAAAGACATCAGGAATACAACACTAGGTTACACAAATCCAAAGCGAGTAGTTTCAGGTAAAGTTTCAACTAACTGTAATTGCATGTGTTTATTTTTTTTCGCCTAAATGTTTTTGATGGACATATATCTTGATTTTATGGCATGACAGAATACAAGTCTCTACTCTAAAATCTAAAAGTATTCTTGAAAAATGTATTTCATTATAGAAAACATTTCTGTTGCAATTTGCGGTGGGTGTTTTGCTATTTTGACTGGACTATTAGCTCTAGGCATCTTTAAAAAAGAAAAAACGCAAAATTGTATTTTCCGTCACAACGGCAGCAATAAAAGTGGGGATAGGAAATGAATATAAATGCTCATAGCTATTTGTCTGCAGTGTTGAGTTCCACTCCTACTGCGTCCACCTGGCACAGCTCAGTGTATGTTTGGACATGATCTATGTATGTAAACACAACCAGTGGTGAGGCAAGGTGCCGCTCTTTTGCCCTAGGGCTTTCACCAGACAGTCTTTTCCCTCTGATGAAACTGTAAACTGTTATGACAAAGCATGTACTTTCTCCCTTCACACCTTGCCCTGGCATAGGATGTGGACAAAGCCACCCTGGACACCCCCATCCCCACCCCACCCCCCACCCTACACCTTCCTGCCGTCTAAATACAGCCTATTTCATCTACCCCCCCCCCCCAACATCCAATATTGGCATGCCAGGATAGTTGCAGCTCAAGCATGTTGCAATTAAGTGTGCCCTGACCCAAATACACCCAGAACATTAGTAAGGAGAAGGAATCTATGCGATCAGGTCCCACACAGGAAACAATTTCCAAAATAATATGCACCATTTTTGAAATACATACATGTAATCTTTTCAGAATATCATGTTTCAAAATATTGAAAGTTTTTGCAATAACAAAATGCAAATTTCAGCATGAATTCTTCTGCTTGAAAGTATGAAAGGATAAATGGGGTCGGCTTGTTATCAGCACATTTAAAAACATTATCTCGACACAATCGACACTTTGTAATTCTTTTTTTTGCAATGCTGTTTCTTTCACAACATTGTCATGAAACATCAATGTACAGAAGCGAACTTTCAGTTTAATCTTTCTCCAAATATATTAATTTTCTTTCACAATTTAAGTAAACTTTTTTCTTGGTTTAAATAAAAAACCAAAAGATAGCTATCCTATAATTAAATGTTGAATGTAATTCGATTATTATAAACATCACCCTCTCTCCATTCCATCTTCTATCTACACAGATAGATGGGTTTACCACACATAGTTTAAAAAATAAAATTCTGACAATATGCATTCCTCCAATGGACTGAATATTTATTTCAATAACCTATAGTCCTTGGGCTGGGAGGGTCTACCATGGACCCCCCTCCCCCAGAACCTCCAAGTGTAGTATCATTTTGTTCAGGTGACCCCAGGCATTGATAATTTACATGTTACCAAGAAAAAAGATGGGTTGCACTATGCATTTCCGCCATTTTTTTAACATGGCCACCATCCGACTTTGGCTTTTTCACATATCAGCTTGCAGGACTCCTACAAGCTAAAGTATGATGTCTAGACCCACATTTTATGGGTCAACCAATCTATTTGGAATAGTTATACATCAAGTATGACTAATAATGCAGCCATTTTGATTTTCAAAATGTCCACCAATATAAGTTGTTATTTTTTGGGTCATATTTTTGCTTACAGGGTAGATTTAATGTCCACCATGCACCACAGCACCTCCAGAACCTCCAAGTGTGGTAACATTTTATTTAGGAGAGCCCTATCATTGATATTTTACATGCTACCAAGAATAAAGTTTGGTTACACTGTGCATTTCTGCCGTTTTTCACATATCAGCTTGTAAGACTCCTACAAGCTTAAGTATGATGTCTAGCCCCACATTATATCGGTCAAACAATCCATTTGGAATAGTAATACATCAAGTGGCTGAAATAATGCATGCAGCCATTTTGAAAATCAAAATGGCTGCCAATATAAGTCGTATGTTTGGTCATAGTTTGGCTCACGGGGTAGATTTAACGTCCAGCATGCACCACCCCAGAACCTCCAAGTGGGTCATTTTGTTAATTGATATTTTCCATGTTACCAAGAAAATAGTTGGGTTAATGTAATGTATAATTATTCCTAATGGATTGTTTGAACCATAAAATGTGGGTTTAGACATCATACTTAAGCTTGTAGGAGTCTTACAAGCTGATAGTGCAACCCAACTTCTTTCTTGGTAACATGTAAATTATCAATGAAAGGGGTCCCCTGAACAAAATGATGCCACTCTTGACCCTCCCGGCCCACAGACTACTAATATATGAAACAAACTATACTTCTTTCGAATGAATGTTTCAGAGTCTAGTGGCAACAGTAAACTTGTTTGCTGTGAGTGGCACTAGAACATGAGGCACAAACACATCATCTGCTGCTTAACATCTAAAAAAAAGAGACAACTTCCCATCGTCCTGTTCCCCAAATCTTTCCAATTAACACTGGAGCAGAGAGCTGTTACTAGCTAATGACTTTTTAAAATGAAGTGCACACATGAACTTGCACAGGAATGGGGATGGGGATGGGGATGGGGATGGGGATGGGGATGGTGGTGGTCGTGATTGGTGGTGGGGGTGGTGTTCAATTTGGAAAGAGCTGGGAGGAGAGTTCGAGGCTGATTGCATAGACTATTTTGATATATTGTATAGACACTAGCTTTCAAAGCTGATAACCTTTCAAGCAGATATTATCGCATCCAAAGCATTATACGTTAACAGTCCATATTAACGATTACAGATTGATCGAAAAAAAGATTAAATTGGGGTTTAGAGCCACCTTTAAGATGCTTTCACTTATATCACGGCTTGTCCATTTATGGCAGGGGGAAATCTGCAACATCCGTAGCCCTGAATGTAAACCTGCAAACACTGGCTGGTACTCTGACAGACCAAGGATGATACCTGCACTGCCATGGTACAGACAGCGCATTCTATCATGATTGCATCAGAATTGTAACTTTCGCAAACATTGATGCCAGGCTCCGATGTCCATACGTTCTACCATTGTTCAACCACCCACCGCTGACGATACAAGGATTAAAGATAAATGTTTTTTAGACAAGAAGACTGTGAAATTTGCATTTAAAAGATAGTCCATATTGTGAGTTGAGTGCAATTTTCAGCTTCCCAGTAAAATCTACTTTACACCATGTTGCATTCAACCCTCAATATAAACTGGCAGCAAAGAAAACCTGTAACTTTCTCAAAAAAATTAAATGAAGTATTCTAACATATTTTTTAAACATTACATTATTAAAGATTTCAAAGATGATTTAGGCAATAAATAAATAAATACATAATTATATGTAATGAGAATTTACAAGAAATATAAAAACAGATATATTCCATCACCAATTAAGGCCACACTGCCACACCATTAATGGGATGATTACAAGTTACTGTCACGATGACAGCAGAGTGCTACTTTAATTTTTGGTTATTTCTGTAGGACAACAGCAAAGCTCTCTACAAGCAAATATTGCTAAAGCTGGAGAAAACAGACGATAGGATGAATGAAATTGACGATGGTTGGAGGAAAGAAGACGACATAGCCTAAAACCTGGGAAAAACCCCCTTTGAAATGAAATCTACAACCTCTTTTGTGAAAATGAAGCCTCACAGCAAAACAACCAGTCGATTGATCAGAATTGCTATATACATGATATATACATGATATATACATGATATATATGTGTGTGTATTTGTCTGAATTAAACTGTGACGTTAGTTAGTCTTGTGTAACAGCCGTGAAATAGGACTACACTGCAATAACGGACACAACAGTGACAACAGGGCGTATACTAACTTCTCTTGTTGGCACTGCTCAGACATCCACTGGTCAGACGGCCCTGGCTGGCAAACTGTAGGATGTTGGCGATGTCCTCAGCCTGATCGCACAGCGCTACGTGCATCCCAGTCCCTGAAATAACAGGAAAATAAACATTTAATTATTTTGTAATAATAAGTTATTAACCCATTACAAAATATTTTTATTAAAGTTTATTTTTTAAAAAGGAATTAAGATAAAACTAAATTGATCCAAATAGGATCAATTTGTTTATGGAGTGATGTCATCTCTCGTCTTTGTGTTTTCTATAAATGGAAGATTCTGTATTTGGGATTTTGGAGCACTGGCGCTGATATCTCTCAGGGTAGCTTCATTGTACATTTAGGTTAGACTATCCACTGTCTCAGAGGGTGAAAGTAAATAGTTTATATATAAAATATATTGATTGGTATTATATTTATGTGAAAGGAGCCGCTGAAATTCTTTAACTTCTTCTCCAGTAAATCTAGACTTGCTTAACTGATCTTGGGTGATATTTTGAATCGGATATTTGTGTGAGAACAAAGTGTGACACAGACTACATTTAGGTCTGACTAGTTGACTGACCACTGCCATATCATGACATATGCACAAGTACAAATGGATGGGGCATAAAATTCCAAAATAACTGTCTGTATTGAGTATTCAATAATAACAACAAGACAGGACCTCCACAATAAACAGCTGCTGCTTGAAAGTGTCTGAATGACAAGGTCTCTACAGTAGCTGGATAAACATCTCTCCTAATCCCTGTCGACAACCTCTTTGCATGGCGCATTTAAACACCTAAGACCACCCAGTCTAACCCCATACCCAGAAAATCATCATCGTTCACGCTCTTTACCAGAAAATCCCAGGGCCTTGTCAAAACGGATAATGGGTGGGAACCTATGTGATAAGTAGTCCTAATATGACAGGAAATGTACATACCGTGTACATTGCATTACCTCTCGTCTCTCCGTCACATAGCCGAAACAAAAATACGGTATAGATCACATCTCCTCTCTCTCTCTCTGCCAGTCTTTGTGTAAGAATACAGCCCAGCCTAAAGGCTTCAAAACAGTCAGTTATTGCAGACACAAAGAATTGCTGTTTCAATTAGGGTAGCACCTCGACAAAAGGGCCATTGGTGGGAGTGTCTCAGATCATTCAATATTTAATTTGTAATTATGAGAGATGACTAATATTGTGAAATACAAAAGACTTAATGGGCCTAATTATATTGTGTCAGTTGTTGAATGGATGGCTGGAGAGAGAGAGAGAGAGAGAGAGAGAGAGAGAGAGAGAGAGAGAGAGAGAGAGAGAGATAGAGAGAGAGATAGAAAAGCGAGAGATAGAGATAGAGGGAGAGAGATAGAGAGAGAGATAGAAAAGCGAGAGATAGAGATAGATAGATAGAGAGAGATAGAGATAGATAGATAGATATATAGAGAGATATATATAGAGAGATATATAGAGGGAGAGAGATGATACAAAATTGATCGATGCTTTTGGAAACTCCTCTATGGATTTGTGTGTGTGTGTGTGTGTGTGTGTGTGTGTGTGTGTGTGTGTGTGTTAAATTGTCAACAAATAAAAACTAGCAATGCCTAAATCATAATTACATTTGAATCACAACACAGTGTACTAAATGAAGCAATTTTTGGAAGGAAAGAATAAATCCATAATTTCAACAAGACTTTTATATAATGTGCCAATCTTTTGTTGCAGATCCAGGCAGGAAATGATACACGGGCATGCCCTGACAGTGATCATGGGTCAAAATTAATTATGACTGATGACAAGTCTGTTGTACATTTCAGGCTATTGAGAAGAATGTCAATGGTTGCCTTCTAGCACGTGTATGGCAGCTTGGGTTGAATACTCCCCAGGGAGGTGAGATGGTGAAATGAGTGCACAATGATCCATTGACCAGGGTAATGATAATGTAGCCATGAGTATGCTTTCTATAGCACATTATAAGTAGCAGGGATTGAGGTGTGGATCATGTCTTTGAAAAACAATTGTTCGAGATGATGATGATATGATTGACTGGGATGGAGGAATGCAAAGTTTCCCATGTGTAAATATATGAACAAGCTGTATCTAGCTACATGGAACTCTAACCCTAACATAACCCTATCCCTGAGGGCTGATATCCTGACGTAGTTATAGCATGTGGGTTATCAAGAGAAGTCGTAGTACAAAGGCCTACTTTCCCCGAATTTACGCATCGGTTTTGAAACCAAATATGGAACAAGTTGTTTGTGATTTACTGTGATGAATATCCTGTGTTAAATGAGTGAGTGAATTATTGTTTTACGTCACAATGGGAATCTTTCAACCTGTGATAAATAATAATAATAATAATAATAATAATAATAATAATTAATAATGTGTAATGATGAATCGTCATAATAATAATAATAATAATTATAATGCTCAAGCTCAAATTTTATGAGGTGAGTGAGTGAGTGAATGAATCATAGTTTTACGTCACAGCGGGAATCTTTCACCCATACATGACGATGAATGAACTAATTATGCAATACGAATGGGTTAAAATGAAATGCCGCATGAAAATCGTGCCGAAAAAGTTGGATAAAAAGTGAAGTATATGATTGAACACATGGAATGATTACATGGAATTGGAATAAATAGTGTGAACACAATAGAATAAAGTATGCAATGGTGAAAGATTAAAACTTATAATATGAGGATTTGTGAACAAAATCTCCAGTTGAGCAAAAAGTTTCGTAATCTCGGAGCCTGATTAGCTCCATACTGCATGAATTAACTGATTCTGTACCTGACACAACTTTGTAGCTGAATGTAATCAATGTTGAAACTGACATAACCAAATTTAGAACCAAGGTAACCAAATTTGAAGGTGAAGTAACCAAATTTGAAGGTGAAGTAACCAAATTTGAAGGTGAAGTAACCAAATTCGGTGACCAGGTAACTCATTTTGGCTTCAATGGAAATGATTTGCAGCTGTTTCAGGAAGAAAGCTGGACAAACACACTGTGAATGCAAACACATGCAGGCTATTTTCAACACAACTTCCTGTTGTCCTGGGGGTGGGTAGGGGTAGGAGACAGTAGCAACATCGGCATCAAAGAGAACACACAACAGATGTTGCACAATATGTGGACATCTGTTATTACAAATCCATTGACAGTGTAAATAACTCTAGCAGTGCATCCCAAGATTTTTTTTAAAAATGAAGATAATGTTTCATCATCCTCTACCAGTAAGATTAATTAATCCAGAAGGCAGACAGAAAAATATGATAAAACGACCCGTTTTTGCTTAATTGAAAAGAAACTGGTATCATGACGATAATATCTCAATATACATTTAATACACGCACACTGAGTGTACACATATGCATGTAAACTTTAATATTGCTTAATTTGTTCCAGATATTTTACATGTAGATCATGTCGAATAAGCCGTTTACAGACATTTCGAGGTTCCAAAATGTGTTGCAGTTTGCCTGTTTCCTATCTTGCATCACTGAACCATTCACCCAAATTGGTCAATTAGGGCCCTCGGCACATGTGTGCAATTAATCAGTAAGTTGATGTGGCTGAAAGGGGTCTGTGACAAAGAGAAGTGCTGCAGCTCCGAGGACAGAAACAGGCAGGAGGGGCGTTTTTGAGGGGGCTGAAGTTTCAAGACTTTGTTTCCAAAGTCCCCATGTTCCTCATTTGACCTTGACTTCAGCTCTACTCACTGGGAGTCATGATTGATTGATTTCCGCTAAACATCCCCCCCCCCCCTCACCCTTCTCCAACCCCACCCACCCCTGGTCTGTACTGGCACTGGCACATGATGCCCTAATTTAAAAAATAATAATTTTGTATTGGGGTTTTAAGTCGCTTTCAAGATTCTTTCACTTATACCACGACTTGTCAGTTTAGGGCAGGAGGAAACACGCAACATCCGTAGTGCTGAATGTTGCAGTAAACCTGCAAGCATCGGCTGGTACTGACAAGACCAAGTTATGATGCCCTCATAGATCTGCACATGTGTAGAACATGCATCATTAACAAATTGTCATCATGGTAACTTATTGAACTTTGAGATTGTCACCAAAATAAATCCATAATGTTGAATACAAATATACCACTTATTGTATTTTAATAATTTTGGAAATCATATGCAGAAATTTGGTCATGTTTTTTTTTCTCACTCATACTGTCACACAAACTCACCTTTTCCGCATTTCGAGCCTCCTTCAAAGCAGAACTTTCCCTCCACACTTCCGAAACGTCGTAAATCACATATCTGCCACGATTGAAGGATTTTCGGTGGAATATATGCCGTCAAACAGAACCGTTGACCATGAATGTGCATCTGAACCAACTCCAAAGGGAGACGACTGTTGTGGGGAATCTTGGCCAGTCTGATCGGAAACTGATATTCTGCAACAGGACATTTTGTACTTAACGTAAATGTGGATTGAATGTGCACTTTCGGATGTAATGTAATGCTAGGTAAACCTATATAAACGGGCAACTCTTGATGGCTAATTCCATATATTGTGGCCGTAAAATATGTCGCAGCTAAGATGTAACAGTTAGATCAAAGACAAACTTGCTGCTCAGAATGATCCATCTTTTTTGACAACCCATGTTATGCCCAAATTTTGACTTCCGCTATGTACATTATAAGTCAGAGTTCTCGTATTTTCGCTACAATTATTTTTAACCTTCTACTTGTGCTAAGAAAAACAACTTGCTGTGGGGCATCTGCTGCCCACAGGAGATATTGAGTTAAAACAGATTATCAACACTTTGCTATCATAACCTGGAACTCAATATTGATTAATTTATTGTTTAATGTTGCTGCAGGAATAGTGACGATGAAACTCATTAAAGAGAAGAATATAAACATATTTTGGGGAAATTTACTCAAACAGAAACAACTTCCAGTAATTTGAATAGTGGCTGATCTGTGGAATCGAGAAGGGACTATTCGAGTGTGTTTTGGAGTAAGTATCGAAATAGAAAATCATATAACGTCACAATTTCATAAAATGTATTCACGATAAGTATAAATAATGCCTGGCTAGAAGGCAAAATTCAACTGATGACATGATTAATACTATCAATGAATTCATTAAAATACCGTAAATATTCTAATACCGGTCATTCAGGAGATCAGGAGAAAATAATTAAAGTTGTGGCTGTTCAAATTATTAGAAAAATATGAAAATTAGGGACAACCAAATTAAAGTAAAAAATATGGTTGGAAATGGTAAATAAATGAATTTGTTTTTAAAATGTATTTTTTTAATTTTTTTTATTTATTATTTTTGTATATTTAAAAAAAATATATATATTTTCTCATTAGAAAATTACGATTTCGAAAAAAATAGTCATGTTTGTCTCTTTAGGGTCAAATTATTAGAGTAATTATGATAAAGAAAAGTTTGCTAACAGGTTTACAATGCCATGACTACTCATTGCCAATGCTGGCCCCCGTTCCACTGAATGATCAGAGCAACTTATATGTTAACGTACAGGTGTTATGTTTCTTGTAGTGTATTCTGCAACAAGAAATAAAAGATAATTCCACGGAATGTTCAGAGCAACTCTACATCAACGTAGCACTATGAACGTTATATGGAGCTGGAGCACTGGGTTATGTATTCTGTGAATAGAAAGAAAAAAAAATTTTTTTCTTACCTTGGCCAAGACTTCTACGTATTTTAATTTCAAATTGGATCATGGTTTCTCTGGATTCACATGCCAGCAGTGTGACTTGCTTCTGACAGACCAGTGCCATGACGTTGGGTTCTTTGTCATAGTCCAACGATTGAATACCGTAGAACCCTTCCAGCGGGAACACAGCTTTGGGTTTGCTGCCATCGCGCAGCGCGTCTTTGACATCTTTGAATAGAAGAACTTGTAGGCGATCTGCAAAATAATAATGAATGAATGAAGAATGAGGAAATGAATGAATGATTGCTTAATGCCACTTGCAACGATTTTTCAGCTATCCATAGTGAAGAAAATAACAATAATACTGTGTGTATTAATATTTCATCAAAATCATGCTCAGTGCTACATCTTTACCCCAGTCAATGGATCATTTTCTTCTCAACTCCCTGGGGAGTTTAAAATGAAGTAACATTGAAACATCATTTCATCAGTATTAAAAATTCCCACCCACAATGTACTTTTGAACCAGGCTGGCAATGTTCATTACGCTTGTCTTTTCTATTTCCACTGACAATTGAAAACTTAGCTTGAGGTGGATTAATTTACCAATGATTTTAGAAAAGTTCCAGAATGTGTAACTTGAGACGAATGACAGGGACATCCTACTGGTTGGGGAAAATAGCAAACCTAATTAACTGTTTGATTGATTATAGCAGACATTACTTTATACACAAAGGCTGGACTCAAGCTTATAATACTGCTATACTTTTTGTTTTAATGAAAAGTACAGTAACTAATAAATATTTTTTTAAATAAAATGTATTTTAACAAATTCTTTTCAACACTTATTAATAAACAAGCACAAAAGAAGGCTTTCATTTCGTGTAACACATAATACAAAATAATATCATTGAAACAAATGTTCACACATTTGAAGAAAAAAAATCTAACTGGTTGTATACTTCCCAGGGAGTTAAGGTGAAATTAATAGCGTAATAGATATGCAATTTGAGCATGGAGTCTTTAACATTATATAAATAAACATTGCTAATTAATATTCATCTTATTTAATAGTATGAAGATATAAAATAAATCTTATACTAGCTGGATCCTCCTCATCTATACAATATATATTATCACACCTTGTTCTCACACAAATATTCTATTCCAAATATCCCCCTCAATCAGTTAACTATTTCGATACAAGTAATGCAATATCTCGTGGTCAAGCCAACAACCTTTTTGTGTTGACAAAAAACATCAGAAAATCTTGTGAATATATCGACCTATTCCGATAATAGCATTAAATGTATGTGCAGTGATCATTTATCTAACAAGAGTTGCCTACCTTTGACTGCAATCTATTTTTAGAATACTTTTTTTAGAGTAACCAGCCTTGATCAAACTTTTCTCCAATATGGCCAATGTGCAACAGTACCATGATGAAATATGCTGAAATGGCCAACGTCAGTGGCAAAAATATGCAATATCGAAAGAGTTAAGCACGTGTAGATTTCTGGAGAACAAGTCAAAGGGTAAAGCATTTCAGTGGATCTTTACATAATTACATATAAAAATCAATCAATAGAAAATATATTTAATCTATTTGCTTTCACCCTCTGTACGGTATAGACGAGTGGCCCGTTTATCACTATTTGCCTCGGTAAGTCACGGCACATATCCAGTGTACCTATCTCTAGCTGGAAACTTTGGATACACTGGCAGAGGCTTATCTGTACTAGGTGGAGATACAGTTGACATCAGACCATTTTGATGACCAAATAAACCCAAGGGGATGCCATGGGAACGAGAAGAGCTGCCTATCCACTGCTGGTAATGAATCATCTCGGTGAGAGGAAACAGTAATCTAACTTAGTGTATCCAGCCACTAGAGGTGAGAGCAAAGAAACACAGAATCTGACTTAAAGATGTATGCAACTGTGCTCCACGATAATGTAAAGCATTAAATCAAGTTGTATGTAATTACGTTGCTGATAGAAGTAATTTTTCAATGTTTTAGAATTTAGATTTAAAGCAAGCCATACTTTTGTGACCAGAATGTATTTTCGTTATACATTTATTCTATACATCAGGTATATGTCGTGGTAGAATAAAAAAGTTAACATATTTTAAACATGGTAGCCACATTAATGAGGAAAATGCATGCATATGGATGTGTGTGTGTGTGTGTGTGTGTGTGTGTGTGTGTGTGTGTGTGTGTGTGTGTGTGTGTGTGTGTGTGTGTG